>JAEIFV010000980.1:0-112155 GCA_018904265.1 Lordiphosa collinella | reverse complement strand
AAAAGTAAATAACGAAACGAAAACGAGCGTTTCTGGCCTATTTGCTGTTCCCAATCTTAAACGATTTGGTTACGTTTCGGACTTTTCGGAACTCGGTTTCGAAAACAGCTGGCTGGCTGGCCCGCGTACGTGTTTGTTTATCGTCAGCAGACAGAGTTGGCACCATCTCCCTAACTTAAATTTATAAAGCTCTTTATTTACTCTTAAATCCATTTATTTTTACTTAAACTAGCATTTTAAAAAATTTCATTTGAATATGTGATATCAAATATGGTTAAACATAGCTAAGTGAGTTTGGAAAAGTATACTGATTAAATAACTGAAAAAACAGCAACTCATAGGTGAAATGCCATAGAAGCAGTCATTCTGACTAAAAAAGTAAAGTAATAATTCAGAATATTTTGCTGGTCATGCTCGTCAGATTACTTTTCGGTGCAAGATTTGTAGAGTTAATAAAAAATCTAAACAAGGCTTGAACCTAAAATAGTTGTTAGTATATTTACACACTGATCAAAAAAATAAACAATCTACTTTTAGTCTTTTTAGTTTATCATATTGTAAGGTTTAATGCCTGGTTTTGTAATACTGGTTTCCACATCTCAGCATTACTGAAATGATAAATTTTGTCGATTTATCTGAACAAAGTAACTAACCTGATCTGTGGCAACTAATTCTGTTTTCTAGTCTGGAACAGTCCTGAATTGATTTCAGGTGCCCCCCAGCTTCTGTCTGGCTTCCGTGCAGCATTGCTGGCAGTTTCCAGAAACGCTTTAAAGTTAACATGGCGTTTAGCTCAAAGATGTTTTCCCTCTATCTCTGAAGTCGAACAGCCCTCCTAGGCACTGCAGTGACGCCGACGGTCCATCTAAAACAATTTTAATGGTTATTATTAAGTCCCCATTTAGTTATATTTTCCTACAACTTAACTTATGCAACAAAATAAATGTATTAATAAACTACAGGTTACTGTTTGGCTTCTATATACCTATTTCATTGACCAGCCGAGTTTGCAGCCCAACTACAATAAAACAATCCATTTTTTTCCCCAAAAAGTTAATTAATTCCCAAATTCACCCAATTGCGTTCGAAATATGTGTGACCATATTAAAAAGTATGGCTTTCTTATTATATGTTACATTTATTTCGATATTTAAGTCGATATTTTTAGCATATTATCTTCTTTTTTTTTTTTTTTTTGGCAATTATGTATATTGGTTTAAACAGCTCATGCACGTTTCAGTGTTCAAACATCTTCAGTTTGGTCTATATTTAACCATGCATCGTCTTACCATCGAACAACGCTTGCAAATTATTGAATTTTATTATCAAAATGCTGCTCTGTTAGAATGGTTCATCAGCTTCTTCCGTTTTGCGGTCGGTTTAACCGGCCCTCTGAAGCGCTGTTCTGGGTTATTGTGACTGAATTTTCGCCCATTTGTTGGACTTAAACCACCTTACTAGGTCGAACTGAAGAGAAAAAACGCGCTTGTCGCCGTGTTTATGTGAACTAAATTTCGTCGCCCGTTCCCTAATTGGAGCCTCTGTTACTCACACCGTGATTTTTGCGGAAGGATTTGGTGTGAAGCCTTTCAAAACTACAGCTGAAACTTTCCTTTAGCTCTTAAAAAATCACCCTTATGTATTGATTTGCCATGCCCCCTCGCGCCTCGTAAATTGTAAAAACGTCATATCTCCCACAGTATTATAGGTTCGTTCTTTTTGAAAATATTTAGTCATCAGGATTATTTATCGATCCGCCGGAATGGTAAAGATCGAATGAACGGTTGTCGAGCTATATGGAAACAAACAGTCGCAACGGTGATGGGCAGCACTTCACAGTTACAGAGTGTGTTATAGTCGGCTTATAGTTGACTGACTTTCTTTCTTGTCTAAGTAAGACCACTTTTCGGACCTTACTTTTCTATGTGAGCTATACTATATAGATGCCCGATTTCCACCAAAATTTAGTGGAGTCTTGGAAAAGCATAACAAACTGACATGTACATTTTTGAAGGCGATTCCATTTAAAACAAAAAAGTTTTTCACACTAGAACTTCTTTTTCGACCGATTATTCATACTGCAGCTATATGCTATAGTCATCCGATTTTGACAAAACTTTGTAGAATTGTGTAAAAGTATATAAAATAAATATATGCCAACGTAAGGGACGTTTCTATTGAAATCCGAAAAGTTTTTCTCACAAGAACTAGTTTTTCGATCGATCGATCCTATGGGAGCTATATGCTATAGTCATCCAATTCTGACCAAAATTTGTAGAATTGTGTGGGAGCATATAAAACAAATACATGCTAGTATTAAGGACATTTCCATCAAAAGCAAAAAGTTTTTCTAACTACGACTACTTTTTAGACTACTATTCTATGACAGCTATACTATATAGATGTCCGATTTCGACCAAATTTGGTAGAATCATGGAAAAGCATAGTAAACTAAGCAATGCAAAGTTTGGAAGCGTTTAAAAACAAAAAAGTTTTTCTCACTAAAACTTGTTTTTAGACCGATCGTTCCAGCTTATACAAGGTGGGCCAAAAAAGTCACCCTATTGGAAGATGCTCTTATTTTTATAAATAGCCGCCAAAATCAGATCTGTTTTTACATTTGTGGACTAGACAGATGTAGAATACAAGTGAACAAGCGATGGATCGATATACTCCCCAAGAACGCGGAATAATCGTGTCTATTTTTTGCGTAACAATTCGTCTGTGGTGTTGGCGCAGCGCGAATTCCGTCGCAAATTCCCCGGCCGCCCTACACCGACTGCGCAAACACTGCGCCGTTTGGCCACCAACCTTGAAGAGTATGGAACCACACGAGACGTTGCCAAGAGTGGCCGGCCCCGGAGCGCCCGTTCGGCCGAGAATATCGCCGCTGTTGCCGACGATGTCGAGCTGTCGCCGGAAACATCGACTAGACGCCGTGCCTCGCAATTAGCCATCAGCCGGTCGTCCCTAAGGCGAATTTTGGTCAAAGACCTGCGCATGTTCCCGTACAAAGTCCAGTTCGTGCATCAGCTGCTGCCTGTCGACCGCCAAACGCGTGTAACCTACGCCCAAGCCATCCTCAATCTCGAGGACGAAATGGACGATTTTTCGACCAAAATCATAATGAGCGATGAGGCTCATTTCCACCTAAGCGGGTACGTGAACAAGCAAAACTATCGCTTTTGGGGCACCGAAAATCCACGAGTGATGCACGAGGAGCCATTACACCCGCTCAAAGTGACTGCATGGTGCGCTGTTCACGCTGGAGGAGTCATCGGGCCATTTTTTTCGAGAACTCCGCTGGTCAAACGACAACAGTGGACGGTGCGCGTTATAGAGTCATGTTAACCAGGTTTTTTCTGCCGCAATTGGACGAATTAGGACTGGAGGACATGTGGTTCTAACAGGAAGGAGCAACGGCACACACTGCGCGAGCCACCACCGACATTCTGAAGGCGGCGTTCCCGGGTCGCCTCATCTCTCGTTTTGGCGATTTGCACTGGCCTGCAAGATCGCCCGATTTAACCGTTCCAGACTTTTTTTTGTGGGGTTTTTTGAAATCCCGTGTTTACGTAACCAAGCCCGAGACCTTGAAAGCCCTCAAGGATAACATTCGACACGAGTGCGAGAATCTGCAGCCCGAAGTTCTTGCCGAAGTGATGAAAAATGCCATAAAACGAGCCCGTATGGCAACCAATTGTAACGCCGCCCATTTGACCGATATCATTTTCTCGAAATGACCAATAAAATTCTAAAGGTTCAAATAAATATTATCAAAAAACAGAATATACGTTTTTTATTTAGAAAAAATAGGGGAAAGTAAGCTTCGGCTCGGCCAAAGTTTTGTATACCCTTGCAGCTTCCATTGAAAACAAAAAAGTTTTTCTAACTAAGACTTTTTGGACCTTACTTTTCTATGGGATCTGTACGATATAGATGGCTGATTTCGACCAAACTTGGTGAAATCATGGAAAAGCATAATACACTGTTAATTACGAAATTTGGAGGCGATCCCATTCAAAACTAAAAAGTTTTTCTCACTAGAACTTATTTTTCGACCGATCATTCATACTGCAGCTATAAGCTATAGTCATCCGATTTGGATAAGACTTTGTAGAAATGTGTTAAAGTATATAAAATAAGAAAATGCCAATAAAAAGGACGTTTTCATCAGAAACAAAAAAGTTTTTCTCACAAAAACTAGTTTTTCGACCGATCGTTTCTATGGGAGCTATACGTTATAGTCATCCGATTTCGACCAACCTTTGTAGAATTGTGTAAAAGTATATAAAATAAGTGTATGCCAATGATAAGGACGTTTTCATTAAAAACAAAAAGTTTTTTTCACTAGAACTAGTTTTTCGACCGATCGTTCCTATGGGAGCTATATGCTATAGTCATCCGATTTCGACCAAACTTTGTAGAAATGTGTAAAAGTATATAAAATAAGTGAATGTCAATGATAAGGACGTTATCATTAAAAACAAAAAAGTTTTTTTCACTAGAACTAGTTTTTCGACCGATCGTTCCTATGGCAGCTATATGCTATAGTCATCCGATTTCGACCAAACTTAGTGAAATCATGGGAAAGTATAGTAAACTAAGAAATACGTACTTTGGAAGCGTTTCCATTAAAAACAAAAAAGTTTTTCTAACTAAGACTACGTTTTTCGACCGATCGTTCCTATGACAGCTATATGCTATAGTCATCCGATCCAGCCGGTTCCGACAAATGTACAGCGTATTTGTACCAAAAGACTTTGTGCAAAGTTTGGTGAGGATAGCTTTAAAACTGACGGAGGAGATAGCATAGAAACAGACAGACGGACAGGGCTAAATCAATTCAGCTCGTCCTGCTGATCAATATGTTACAAACATCCGGACAATTTTTTAATACCCTCTTGCAAGGGTATAAAAACTAAAAAATAAATAGAGGAAAGTTAACCTCGGTTCGGCCGAAGTTTTATATACCCTTGCAGTTTTCCTTTCTTGATAAGAATACTTTTCGGACCTAACTTTTCTATGGGAGCTATACTATATAGATTTCTGATTTCGACCAAACTTAGTGCAACATGGAAAAGCATAACAAACTAACAATTACGAAATTTGAAGGTGATCCCAATTAAAACAAAAAAGTTTTTCTTACTAGAATTTTTTTTCGACCGATCATTCATACTGCAGCTATATGCTATAGTCATTCGATTTTGACAAAACGTTGTAGAATTTTGTAAAAGTATATACAACAAATTTATGCCAACGTAAGGGACGTTTAAATTAAAAACAAAAAAGTTTTTCTCACAAGAACTAGTTTTTCGACCGATCGTTCCTATGGCAGCTATATGCTATAGTCATCCGATTTTGACCAAGCTTTATCATGTGGGAGCATAAAAAAAAAACAAACACATGCCAATTTTGAGGACATTTCCATTAAAAACAAATAAGTTTTTCTAACTAAGACTATACAGATGTCCGATTTCGACCGAATTAAGTGTAATCATGGAAAAGCATAGTAAGCTAAGAAATACGAAGTTTGGCGGAGTTTCAATTGGAACCAAAAAAGTTTTGCTCACTAAAACTATATTTTCGACCGATCGTTCCTTTGACAGCTATATGCTATAGTCATCCGATCTGGCCGGTTCCGACAAATGTGCAGCGTATTTGTACCAAAAGACTTCGTGAAAAGTTTGGTGAGGATAGCATTAAAACTGACGGAGGAGATAGCAAAGAAACAGACAGACCAACAGACGGACGGACGGACAGACGAACAGGGCTAAATCATCTTAGCTCGTCATGCTGATCAAGAATATATATACTTTATGTGGTCGGAGATGCTTCCTTCTATGCGTTTCAAACATCCGGACAATTTTATAACTCCCTCTGCAAGGGTATAAAAATTTGTATGGCAACTACAAGTGATCATCCGATTTTCGCGGTTCCGACATATATGCAGTGTGCAGCTAAAAGATGACTCTGTGCAAAATTTCAGCTCGATAGCTTCAAAACTGAGGGATTAGTTTGCGTGAAAACAGACAGACGGACGGACGGTCAAAGCTCAATCGACTTAGCTCATCATGCTGATCAAGAATATATATACTTTATGTGGTCGGAGATGATTTCTTCTATGCGTTCCAAACTTCTGGGCAAAAATATAATACACTTTTCATGTGGATACAAATTAAGCCGCTGCATCGCGTTGTTTCAGGTTCATGTCATTTTTAAATTAGCTGGTGAAGGGTTACACTACTCAATCCGCTGTGGTTTGTTTTGATGGCAAATGATTTACGCTTGTGTTTCAGCCATGATAGCAATAGCTCTGCCGGAAAGCCTTAATTCCAGTTGGGCAATCAGCAACTGTCACATATTGGTAGAAATTTTAATCAATTTATTCAAAGTGTTAGTCTTTCACATATCCAATCCTTTTTTTTTTAACAAGCTTGGACAACTGACTCCAAACCTTGTTAACAAAATTTAAGTTCGAATGCTTGGGGTGGAATAAGTCCCAAATGTCATCCCGGTCTCTCACCGCCAAAATCAGCGCAACCTTGTCTTCATGCGAAAACATTTCCAATCGGCTCTTTCACTTAGTTTTTTTGCCATTTTTTTTTTTTCAAAATTAAATTTTTATTTTATTTTAGTTAAGTCCAGCTGATCAATGGCTTGGATGTAGAATAAAAGCGCGTAACAAATAGAGCCCACAATATTCATCAGCTGCTCAACGCAAAATAGGGCCCACTGTCTATATAACACTGTGTGACAAAAAAAAATCAAAACAAAACTTCTGGGATAAGTCGTAGCGTAGGTTGTAGATATGGTTCAGTAGATTTTTGTGGCATACTAGAATTTTTTAGTGCACATCGAAATTTTGAATAACGGTAAAAAAGCCTTTTTTCGCACAAACACTCACTTATACGCCCATAACTTTGTCATATATCAAATGATTTTTATTTTCTTACCGGTTTTGAAAAGAAGAAATTTAGGTCTTTAAAGATACCATATATGACTGATCAGGATTCATTTCTTATCTTGGAGTATTTGCTACGTAAACCATTTTTGATTGGTTTTTTTTCCCCATTTTTTGTCTTTTGTGACGTTTTTGAACACTATTTGGTTAGAAACCCCCAATATTTGTTTTATTGTTTAAGAACAACACATCTTCACGGTTAGAACGTATGCCTATTTTCTAAAATCGGTCAATAATTAGCAAAGTTATTAAAGTTTTTCGGATAACGAAATTTTCGCAATATGGTGATGAGTCGCGCCATAATAGCACTGTCGACCGAAAAATTGTTGAGTTTTTAGAGTAAATTATTGAATAATTTTTTTTAGAATATGTATTGTATAGCCATGTCCGTCTGTCCGTCAGTCTGTCCGCCTGTCTGTCTGTCCGTCCGTCTGTCCGTCCGTCTGTCAGTCCGTCTGTCTATATTAATAAATAGATCTCAGAGATGGTATGAGATAGAGGTTTGACATGTATGGAACATAAGCTTCATATGCTTACAGGCAGATCAAGCTTACTTTCAACTATTGCCACGCCCCCTCCCGCCCCCGAAATTTAGAAAAAACGTCATATCTTCGGCAGTTTTATAGATAGAAGGTTCGTACTTTTTGGACATATTTAGTAATCGGGATTCTTTATCGGTCCACCAAAGGAATGGTAAAGATCGGATGAACGATAGTCAAGATATAAGCGAAAGGAACTTCTCTGCTGCAGCGCAGTAGCAGCATTGCTTTCAGCAGCTACTGCAGCATCTAAATTTACACTGAGCATACACTTTTGTGGGTAAAGAGTGTATTATAGTCAAGCTTCCCCAACTTTCCTACTTGTTTTAATTAGGCTTTTTAAGGTTTTTTTTCCTAAAAAGTTAAATAACTCAACCAAATATTACTCGATTTTAATAAACTAAGTTGCAGAAGACGCAAAATTAAATGTTTTTTGAAACTGCATACCAAAATTAAATAGTTTTATATAAATTTGACCTATTCATTTTCATTTAAAGTACGGTGAAGTCGAAAAAAACTGAAAAGTTCTATTTGTTTTTCATGTAGCTCCCCCCAATTTTTATCCGAGATTGCAATGTAGTACACTGTTGGGAAGGTGTTACATTTCTCTTTCCAAAGACGCATTGGAAACTATTATAGGACGCCTAGTTTAAGAAATATGATTTTTTAAGTATATCAACCTCGAAAAGACGGACTTTTAACCGTTATTCCAAATTTTGATGTGCACGGAAAATTTGTGGTATGCCACAATGCTACATTTAACTATATCTACAACCTACACTATGTCGCATCCCAGAAGTTTTTTGACTGTCACACCGTGTAATATAGAGTCCACGCATGTGCTGTTAAACGCTATTAAGCGCTGTTAAGCGAAAAAATACTTTTTCACTCCAGCGAAAAAATGTAAACTGAAAAAAAAATCCTTTACGCCTGTTCCCCCCCACTCAATTTTTGTATACAACTTCTCGTTAAGTCGTGAGTCCGTCTAGGCCTTTAGTTAAAAATGCAATCGTTTATACTTAATCTCCAGAGATTTCCAATTTTTCCTTGAATGAATCGTTATATAAATTGGTAAACCGAACCCCATTTTCGAAAAAGAGGTACGGTTTGGGTTCGATAAACCAAAAAATTTAAGACGACTGGTTCGTGGTCCGGTTCGCGAACCCCAAAAACCCCAACCGAACCGGTTCTCTGAGGTTCGGTTCCGGACCGGTTTGCAGCCTTGGGTAATATAACATCAAAACTATCAACTTTGTTAAATTTTCCTTATTTTTTTGAGTTATTTATTTCGTTACGCTAGATCAGCGAAATCGCCAACTGTGCCGGAGCTCGAACGCGATCCGGGGTTCAAATCAGAACCTTGGGTTCAGGGGTTCCAGGAACCGGTTCGCGAACCGAACCTTGACTATGGACAATAGGTTCATAGTAGGGATGTAGATATTTCTCAAAAAATCAATATGGATAATATCAAAAATCAAAATTTTCCATATCGATATTTGATATATCGAGACTAAAATACATAGATATTTCGATATTATCGATATTTTCTAAAGCTTGCACAATAACTGAAAAGTCATTTTATAACGTCAATAGAGAACGTCTATCTGATCTTTCCAGTAACATATCTGTAAGATGCTTAGAAATTACATAATTTTCTAAAATTAAGGCCTATTCCCAGGAACAATAAATGTTATTTTTGACACAGTACTTCATATGAATGAAACACCATTGCACAGTTGGTAAAACTAAACATTTTTGAACAGTTGTCTTATTCATACGAAGCATTGTGACAAAAGTAAAATTTATTGTTCCTGGGAATAGGCCTTTGGACATGTTTTTAAGGTAACTCAGTAGTGAAGTTTTTTTTTCTTTAGTCAGTAAAGCCTAGTACTCAGAACTACGAAAAGATCTTTCTACCCAATACTTCACATAATTAGAAACACATTTAAACAGTTCATGAGCATCAAAGCAACGCCAAAGTGATTCTACTTAGTTGAAGTACTAAGACAAAATTAATTTCTTGTCTTTTTGAGTACGGGGCTTAAAGACTAACGAGCATGTTCTTGGTTTCTCCTTAGTAAATTCGACTTTGGAACATATAACACTTTCTGGAAACCCATCAAAGTAATCTGCATCAAACCTTAAAATGTTTTTTCCTTTTAATACGACGGACTCAATATGAAAGGTTTAAGCAGATTTGCTCAGTCAAAGCCTATTAGAAATTTGGCTTACTTATCATATTCATATAGATTGTAGTTTGCTCTTTACCAATAGTGGTTTGACCATGATTTAACAAAACTAGTTGCCCTAGATCTAAAGCCCTCCACTATGGTTGGTTGGTTAGACTCCGTTATATTGTATATTTCGGTTTCTAGTACAACCTGTGATTCCGCAGTTGTAGTTGTCTTCATTCTACAAGATTATTTATATTCTATTTATTATTTACATCAGAGAAGACCGGCCCGAGTGATCCGGCCCGTTATTCTGCCTAAAAAGAAACGCGCAATTACATTCCCGAAGGTCTTTGTAAGCCAACAACAATATACAAGCCCCGGTTCTGTGATTCGCACAGGCGGATGAGAGTTGAAATTTGAAGCCAAAAAACTTTATTTTGGTGCCCACCATGGCTTAACATTGTCCATGTATGCTTAAAGCTTATTATGATTATGATTAGTTCTTGGTTGTATAAGCACTTGATTTAAGAGTCTTGCCACATAATTTGCCCGTGTTCTATTTATCTTTTTTTTAAAGTTCTGTCTAAGGACCATTTAAAAGTTTTTAATGAAACGAAACATATGCACCAAACGGCCGATTTCAATGTGACCATAGTTATCTTTTGGCGATATATCGACTCTAAAAATATCGATATCATATATCGGCACGAGAAATATCATATCGGCATATCCCATATCGTCAAACAAAAATATCGATATATCGAACAAATATTGACAACCCTAATTCAAACCCCCGAACCGAACCTTATGCCAAAATTTTAGATGTTTGAAGGCTTGAAATATACTTAAGAACTTATTCTAATACCTACCAAAATTCACAAAAAATATCATAAAAATCGGTCAAGCCGTTTCCGAGGAGTTTTTAACTAACATGTGGCACATGATTTTTGTACTCTGTACCAGAGGTACACAGAGTATATTAAGTTTGTGCAAAAGTATGTAACAGCCAGAAGGAAGCAGAAGAAGTTAATTTTCAATTTTTGCCACGCCCCGCAAGAGAAGTTTCGAACATATTTTGAAATCAAGATTATTCATGCATTCGCCAAAGGAATGGTAAAGATCAGAACGGTTGTCGAGTTATAAGGAAAACAATCAATTATGGGCAGCACCGGTCGCAACGGTGATGGGCAGTACTTCACGGGTACGGAGTGTATTATAGTCGGGCTTGACCGACTTTCTTTCTTGTTATATTTATAGATTGGTATTTAAGCAGAAAAATAAAGATTTACAATTCATACAAATGGACTTAGTTTCAATATTTCTTGATGTTCAGTTTAGTTTGAATGCAGCTGTCTTATAAACATTTTGGATTAAGCTAATAGTTAGGGATTTTTATTTAATTTTGAACTAAGAAATTATGGATTACTAGCTGATCCAGCAAACGTTGTTCTGCCATATAAATTGATTCTAGTATATTATATTATTGTGAATTTTTCGGTTGTTAGACTCTGTACCAAAGGTACAACTGGCTGAAAATCGATATTAACCGTTCTACATAGGGAAACCTACGAATTTCCAGCCCATACACCAAAGATTCAGTTCATAGATTAACTAAATTCGGAGACTTGTAAAGCATCTAACACTCACATTATTAACATAAATAAAAATTCTCTAATCGAAAGGTGTAGGTGAACCACTTTTAAACCGTTTGTCTGCTTATGCATTTATGACTGGTAATCCAATTGAAAAACTTCGATTTCGAGATGCGACGTAAGAATAAGAAAATATCGCGATATTTTTGACCGTTCGAACTTCACCTATACATATTTGACCGTCTAAATAATAATCTAAGCTCAAGAAAATTTTGCAAATTTTGCGACTTCTATGACCCTTTGGTTTACACCTCCTTGCAATTTGGACCGTTCAATCTGCATCTTCCATTTACCAACGCCTGCATTGTAATGTAAAAATTAAGCGCTTTTATATACATGATCATTAAATAATTTTGCAGATTTCGCAGTTTTTGGAACTAACAAACCATCGCCGGCAAGCATTCATCCATTCCTCAAAGTTTCTTTGCAATCGGATGATCGGTATAATTTTGCAAATTTTGCAAAATTTCGCGGTTTTTGGGCCATTTTCCGCCCTTCCAGGGCAAGCGTACGACCAATATCCAAAATTTCATTACAATCGAATAACGGCATAATTTTGCAAATTTCGCGGTTTTTGGACCAACTTTAAATTAAATTCTCTCTTGGAGTTTGTTGACGATGTCCGTCTCCCTCTTACCGCCATGAAAGGCGCCTTCTTTATGACATACAAAAAAAATTGTCTGCAGAGGGTCACCCAAATTACCTAGCGGTAAAACCTATTCTACACCAGCCAGATATATACAAAAAAATTATTAAAATCGGTCAAGCCGTTTCGGAGGAGTTAGCTAACAAACAATGAGAAAGGCGAGATTTTTATATATAGACTAGCTGAATACCCGGCGTCGCCCGGGTTCTTATGATTCTTAAGAGAGCGATTATTTTCTATCTTGTGCTGGCTGCATGTCGGTATAAACATAAACATCTTAATGATAATCTTAAATCATGAATATTTGCAAATTTCGTGACTTTTTGACCGTTTGGTTAATACCTCCTATTTACCCGTCTACAATTACTGTCTATCAAATCTTCACAATAATCCAGGCTCAAATCAAAAACTTGCAAATTTTGCAATATTTTGGACCGTGTAATCTACAGCTTCCATTTACCAACGTCGGCATTGTAATATTAGCACTAAGCGGTTTCATAAATACTCATAAGGTTATTTTGCTAATTTCGCGATTTTTGGACCTTAGTAACATTCGCGGGCAATCGTATGAACGGTATAGTTTTTGATATTTCGCGGTTTTATGACCATTTCCGGCCCACTTCTTCAATTAGATACCTTCGCGGGCAAGCGTACAACCATTCCTCAAAGCTTCATCAAAATCGAACATATTGTAAATTTCGGTTCTTCGACCATTTTTCGTCCATATCGTCTACTTGGAAACCTTTCCGATGAAGCGTCAAACCACTATCCAAAGATTTACCGAAACCGCATTTTTTTTTTAATTTTCGCGGTTTTTTTTTTACCATTTTCTGCAAATTTCCTCAACTTCGAGTCCCTCCCGATCAACCGTTCAATTCGTTCCCCAAGGTCTGATTGCAATCGGATGAACGGTATAATTTTGCAAAATTCGCGACATGTGGACCTTGGAAACCTTCCCGGGCAAGCGTTGGTCAATTTCCCAAAGTTTTAGCGAAAACTTAAATTTTGCAATTTTCGCGGTTTTTGGTTTCAGTAAATTTTTTCAACTTAGAAACCTTCGCGGGCAAGATTTCAATTACTGTACCGTATGCCGATTAGGGTTTTGTGTAAATGTTTGCATGTCTAGCAGCATATCAAGGGTTACTAGATTATCGTATATGTCAATTTGTCAAAAGGAGTCGACCTGATCTAGTAGCCACAGACATTCTTCTCACATTTCATCTACACGAAAACCGACTCGGCATACGTAACGCTTCCGTATGTCATCTATCTATATCGTATCTATATCTATATCTATCTATCTATCGTATATATCTATATAAAAGTGAAAGTATGTTTGTATATTTGTATGTTTGCAAGAACTGAAGTCCTCAGACTCAACTATATGCCACATGGAACGACTGAAAGCCGATGCACTCTATGCAACCTGGATGAAAGAGAAGACGTAGCCCATTTCATGGCGCGATGTCCGATATTAGGTGAGCACCGTGCACTACACCTCGGAAAATGGACCCTAGAAACAACGGAAATGCTTGAATTACTGAACGGATCCAACTGGCCCGCTCTAATCTCTTATCTGAGGGAGGCGTACAAATATAGACAGGAGTTCATTAGAGATTTTTAAATAGTGTCTTGAGACATAACAACTGCATCCTAGGGGAGAACGGCGTGGTATCTCGTGACGAGCGGGGCAGCTGCGGGTAGTATCTGCTAGGGTGCATTGTTATGAATCAAAGCAACTATCCTTGTTATAATTGTATTGTATTGTGATACGTAAAGATTGCTAGTCGTCATTCTGTAATAGAAGTATATAAATGTAAAAATTGTTCGAATAGAAAAATCAATTGTTAATTTAAGTCCTTAAAAGAAAACAGCTAACGGCTTAGGCCAAGTTATTATTATTATTTTTTAATAAAATACTACTACTACTACTATTTGTATGTTTGTATGTTTGTCCCTTATGGGCGTCTAAACCGCTGAACCGATCTTCACGAATTTTTCACAGTAAGTTCATGTCGATCAGGAAAGTGTCATAGGCTATGTCTCATGTCTGTGAAATGGTCCAAAAACCGCGAAATTTGCAAAATTATACCGTTCATCCGATTGCAATGAAAATGCGGGAATGGTTGAACGCTTGCCCCGGAAGGTTTCTAAGTTGAAAAAATTTGCGGAAAACGCTCCAAAAACCGCGAAAATTGCACAATTTACGTTTTCGCTAAAACTTTGGGAAATTGATCGACGCTTGCCCGGGAAGGTTTCCAAGTAGAAGAAACCGCGAAATTTGCAAAATGTTCGTTTGTTATAAAACTTTGGAGAATGTTTGGAAGCTTGGCCGCGAAGGAGAATGAGTTTAAGCTCCAATGAAAAAGCAAGAAAAAGCTAGAAGTACTTACATAACTAAACTTGAACTTGAAAATGGATAAGGTGTGAAGAAATCGCAAGTCGAATGGATGATTTACTTGATGATGAAAACTGGTGGCTGTTCTGCGTTTAGAGGGCGTCTTGGCTTGTGGTGGCGCTGAAGCCGACTTCTGAAAGCTGCTCGAGGAAGTGGAGCTGTTGTGTTTGGCCTGGCTGGCGACGGCTGCTGCTGTTCCTCCTCCTCCTCCTGCTCCTACTGTGGCTCTTACATTCGCACTCACAGCCTCGGCACTAAAACATTCAAAAAGGGTAATAAATAGAAGTTTTGTCATTTAAACATTTTACCGTCTTTCTGCCTCCTCCTGTAGTCGTATCATTTGCAGTTTAATTTGACGAAAACGTGAAGAACACTTCTTTCTCTCCATATGCAATAGATCCATGGCCTGGTAATGTTTACGGCACTGCGACTGGGCCAGACGCGTATCCCTGTCGATCTTCTGATCGTCCTTCGTCTGCATGAAAATGGGGGAAAACATGTAGAAATAACATTTACTTACACATTTCTTCTACCCACTCACTCACTTTCTTAGCCTTCGTCCGATTGAAATGGCTAAAGTTCTTGCTCTGAAACGATAGATGGAAATAGGTCTAGGCGGGCATCTCGTTCCCGATTTGTCTGCCACGCACTGGCTTGTGGCAAATGGGACACTTGTAGATGGGCGAATCGCTGGGCGTGCGTCCCTGGCAGGCTTTGACACAGTTCTTGCAGCTCACGTGCTGGCAGGCCAGCATGAAAACAACGCACTTCTTTAAAGCGTACTGCGCGTAGCAATTGTTGCAGTGTATCCACAGTATCGCCCAGGTTGTCCCCTCCACTGGAAACGGTGGTGTTAAGGTCAGCCGGCAATGGCACAGACGGCTTCTGCGTGACATTTTCTTTTGTAACCGTAAATCAAATCCCTTTACACGGGCTTCCAAGTATTAGGTGGCAACGCTTAACATCCAATGAAGTGAGAGCAGGGCCCTTAG
Organism: Lordiphosa collinella; assembly: GCA_018904265.1. Classification (NCBI taxonomy): domain Eukaryota; kingdom Metazoa; phylum Arthropoda; class Insecta; order Diptera; family Drosophilidae; genus Lordiphosa; species Lordiphosa collinella. The sequence goes on along the minus strand of JAEIFV010000980.1, from coordinate 96,790 downwards.
CACTGGTTTATCTGGTGTTCCTATGTAACCGATAGATTTTCACGAATAACTTGCTACAAAAAGACAATTTGTAATGTTATTACCCAGCCAACCAGCAGCGACATTTTGCGAGACTACGCAGAATGCTCACAAACGAGCTCGCATGTAAGAGGAATGAGAGTTCATTTTATTAACCAGAGCATCGCAAGCGATCTCATAAGCGAGCACATGGAGCATTTTGCGTAAATAGTTGTATTGCATTGTAAAAATATTGAAAAAATAGACAATATTAAAAACTCAAAAATAAAAAAACAAAATAAAAAAACAAGAAAAGTAGGTTTTAATTTAAGCCTTGAGTTTAATTCGAACCCATGACCCGCGCAAGGCAAATGTCCCATCGACCACCGGGCGTGCTGATTTCGTTCTCACTGTCATCCAGCGTCGCCACGATAGTTCGTGAGCGTTAAGATTCAGTCATCGTCGACGAGTCCCCAGACAAGGTGAGCGGCGGGCGGGTGGGGCGGAACTACGGGGCCCATAATTTTTTTATTTTAAATAAAAAACAAATATTTTAAAGACTCCAAGTCTACAAAAAGTCGCAAAGATAGGAGAACGTTGTTGCGACTATCGTTGATTTCATGTCACAAACGACGACACAGAATCATTTTACTCTTCGACCCGTCGAGAGTTGCGTTACTCACGCAATTCACTCGCTTGGGATATCGTTTGCGAGCGTTTGGTTGGCTGGGTAGTGGTACTCCTGAAAGTGATTTGCTTTCGATTTTGATTTCGTGAAAGCAATTCAAAAGCAGTTGACAGACCGACCCTGATTTCTGTTTGATTTGCTTTCGTTTGCAGAACAATTGGCGCCAATTTAAGCAAAGGCGCGAAACCAAAAAATTTCGAATTAAATTGTGAAAACTAGTTTTCTATGCTTCTTAAGTAAGTTTGTGGGTTAAATCTGAAGTATAGAATGTTTGCAACCATACAAAGTTAAAATCAATTAATGTTGTATTTGATAAAGGTCAAGCGAAGTGACTTATACCATTTGACAGAACTTAGGAGGAAAAGGCAGGACGAGATTGTGGAAGAATTGAAGGAGAATTATGCAAATAAGTAATCACAAACACATTCCAAAAACGAGCACTCGAGAACTCGTCAGAGTTTAAACAACCGCCAAGTGCGGGGTGCAAGAAAATGGTCACACTAAGATCAAATCAAATCCAAATCAGCCTCGAAGTTGATTTCGTACTTTCCTTACTTTTTCTGGGCACACTGCAGATTTTTTATGGAGCAGTCGTGAGCAGCTGTTGCACGAAGTCCAAATCAAATCGAAATCGAAAGCAAATAACTTTCAGGAACACCACTATTATTTCATAGTGTTAATAATTCGGCTGGATCTGTATTAGATTTAACCAGGCGCGGATCTAGGAATCTCATGAAAATTTTCTTAGAAACCAAAAATGATAATTTATTGGTGTATTACAGACAGAGGTAAAACAGAGAATTTCTAGATTTGTTTGTGATCGATTCTCAAAGTCAGACCGTATTTAATAACACGAAAGTATGCTTACTACCTGTTAATTAAAGAAAACTTTCGTTCTGATGTTGACAAAGTGAAAAGGATCGTCGAAAACAATTGCGACAAATTCGCAAAAAAATTATTGAAATTTCTTGATTTTATGCTTTTTAGGGGCTTTTTTAACCCCGAGTTCTCGCTGGTCTTGTGCAAAAATAAATTATTTCTAATTTCAGCTCGGTTTCGCTGCAATAGTTAACGTCGCCCCTATAAACTTTTGCAGCTTTCACAATTTTTCCACTCTTTTCTTGGTAGTATGTTCTGAAATCAAATCCTCTAGAGCCAGAATGTCCAAAAATTGTCAATGGAATGGCTGTGGCACTGTAAAAAGATCTGTATGTTATTTTGTCGCACAAAACGTATCGCAAAAACAAAATCTACGTATAATTCTAAGAAATTTGTACCAAGAGGCCATAAGTCTAAAATGAATCAAGATCCCGGCGAAGTCGACTTTTAATTTTAAGGTCATCTTCAAATTACACATATGTGTTATTCTTTCTAAATGGACTGCATTCCGGAGTCACCATTATTTTCAATCATTTTTTAAATTATTGAGATAAAGAATAAAATATAAGTGTGCAAAACGAAAAAAATATTAAAAAATCTTATATGTTGAAAACGTAAATTTAAAATCAATTTTCGAGGTCAGCATTCCAACCTATAACAAAATGTTCTAGTTGAAATCGGTCTTTTAGCCTGTGAACGGATTTCAAAAGACTCGTATTCTCAGTGCGAAGGTGTGAGCCCATTATTTTTTTGCGATATGCTTAACTTAAATCCCATTTCGTCACCAGTTCTCTAGTTTTCTTTAAAAACTTCATTGAAAATGTTCAGCCCCTATAGTGGAAGTCATCACCTTCCCTTTACTGTTAAACTTGATGAGGTAAAGCTCAAGGTTAATAATTTGTTATTGAAAAATCGAGAAAGCAAAGCTAACTTCGTCTGTGCGGAAGTTTAAATACACTTGAAACTTATGTGACCACTGACTTAATTTTGTGACCAATAACTTCATTTATAAGCTTTATGCCTTGTGTCATCGGGAGATTAAATAAAAAAACTAAAAAAAACTTTGTATGTCAGCTACAAGAAGTGACCATCCGATTTTCGCGGCTCCGACATATGTGCAGTGTGCAGCTAAAAGATGACTCTGTGCAAAATTGCAGCTCGATAGCTTCAAAACTGAGGGACTAGTTTGCGTAGAAACAGACAGACGGACGGACGGACAAAACTCAATCGATTCAGCTCGTCATGCTGATCAAGAATATATATACTCTATGCGCTTCAAACTTCTGGACAAAACTATAATACACATTTCAAGTGTATAAAAAATACATGTAAAAAACATCTAAAATTATAAGCGTGAGAAATATATCCGAACTGGCTTGCTCTTTAAAGAGTGCCTTGAATATGAAATTGTCGACTAACGCAGTAAGTCCTAAGAGAACTCCGAAATTCTGGTGGGATGAGAGTTTGTCAAGACTGTTCAGAATCAGGCCGGCTGCGTATCAATCAGTGCGTCCTAAATGTTTTAAAGCTGTTGATTTAGCAAATAAAAACTGTTTGATGCTGTCGCCAAGGCAAAAAAATAAAGTTTTATAAGCAGAATAGAAAATTTTAATGGAGACTCCAACTTTATGCAAACCTTAAAAAGGATCTCATGAAAGAATTGTCAAGTATGTGACAGTATATGGAGGGGGGTTTTGGTTTGCATTTACAAAAATGCAAAAATCTGCGAAGCCCGTTCGACTTTCTTAATATAACTAATTTAAATACGATCTGCAATTATGTTACAATTTAATTTCAGCTGATTCGTTGAAGAATAAGTGTTTCTTTATTTTATATTTGACTTGTTATGATACGTTATGTGACAATTTTTTCTGTAATGATTGTTATTTTGGATTCTATTAATGCAAAGCAAAAACTTACAGTTAATTGCAATCACAGAATTGGTTATGGTTTCTAATGCCTTAGAAAGATTTTAGAGAGCGAGCACTTTATTGAAATTCGAAAAAAGTTATGAATAAAATAAGATTGGCTTACACCATTTTAATTAGATGATTTCCCAATGAAAATATGATTCGAAATAGTGTTTTTAAATACATTTTATATTTTGGTATCTTGCACTATTTTAACTTGATGATTTCCCAATGAAAATATGATTAGAAATAGTGTTTTTAAGTACATTTTATATTTTGGTATCAGTTGACCTTTCTGTGGAAAGGTGGAAAGGTCAACTGATACCAAAATACACTCGGAGACTATAAAAGATAGCATTATGAAAATTTTACACTACATGGAACTCTATAAAGGGAATATTTCTGCATAATTAACTTAAATATCGTATTTTTTTAGTTATGATAGTGTAAAAGTAAGTGACGCAATAATGCAAATTTTTTTTTCTGGTGCCTTTGTTTAATTTTTGCGCCTAACGATACCAAATCAAAATGAAGTCAGGGTCAACTGCTTTTGATTTGCTTTCAAAATCGATAGCAAATCTCTTTCAGATCACTATTAACGTTTCGTTCACTGTGACCCCGAGTCGCTATTTCTAAGGGTCAACTATTTGAAACTGGTCATACTAAACGTAAGGGTCACACTCATACCCAGCAGATACATACATACATAAGTAGCCGATAGCCGATGGGCCGTTGCCATTGAAAGTTGAGGAAGATGGAACAATTCCCGTTTGCTTTAGGTAAAGTTGCTGAATGGTGAAGCCAAACCCAGTTTGAAGGCCACGCTGCAGGAATACGAGAAGGCGCTCAAGGAGAACGATCGTCTGCGTGAATATTCTGAAATTTAGTGTCACCCACATCCCCTTCTCCGCTTCGGGGCTTGAGACTTGATGTGGCGCTGCTACGCCAGGCTGTAAACACCATGAATAAGAAGAGCTCAGAGTCGACCAAGGCTGTGGAAATTTCTGACGCTGCCTATGTCGACATGCTGAAATTGGAGCAAATGCTGTCCAGCAAGAAATTCCAGAATATTGCCAAATACGCGGTAATGTGCAAGCAGACAGAAGTTCCATGCAGCCATGGAGAATCGTCAAATAGGTGAGTTAGTGGGCATAGTGCTTCCTTAACATCATTTAGGTTTGACTAAAATGACGTCAATAAGTGGGAATGCAGTTTGATTGAGGATTTGAGGCTCTGTGAAATTAGGCCCCGTGATTAAGGCCGCGGTGTATTTTGTTTGGCGGCCTAATTTCATTTCTGTACCCTTGCAGATGGTATTATAAAATTGTGCGGATGTTTGTAACGCATTGAAGGAAGCATCTCCGACCACATAAAGAATATATATTCTTGATCAGCACGACGAGCTGTGTCTATGCTATATCCTCTGTCAGATTGAAAGCTATCTTCACCAAACTTTGCACGAAGTCTTTTGGTACATATACGCTACACATTTGTCGGAACCGGCCGGTTCGGATGACTTTAGCATATAGCTGTCATAGGAACGATCGGTCATAAAACTAGTTTTAGAGAGAAAACCTTTTTTGTTTTCAATGGAAACGCCTCCAAACTTTATGTTTCTTAGTTTATTATGATTTTCCATGATTTTACCAAATTTGGTCGAAATCGAACATCTATTTATATAGTATAGCTGTCATAAAAAAGTAGAGTCTAAAAAGTAGTTTTAGTTAGAAAAACTTTTTGTTTTCAATGGAAATGTCCTCAAAACTATCATGTATTTGTTTTATAAGCTCCCACACACTTCAACAAATTTTGGTCAAAATTGGATGACTATAGCATATAGCTCCCATAGGAACGATCGGTCGAAAAACTAGTTCTTGTGAAAAAACTTTTTTGTTTTCAATAGAAACGTCCCCTACGGTGGCATATATTTATTTTATACACTTTTACACAATTCTTCAAAGTTTTGTCAAAATCGGATGACTATAGCATATAGCTGCAGTATGAATAATCGGTCAAAAAAATGTTCCAGTGTAAAAACCTTTTTTGTTTTAAATATAATCGCCTTCAAAAATGTACATGTTAGTTTGTTATGCTTTAAAGTTTTTCAGTCTCGATGCCAGGTTTCCTCTTGTGATGTCTATTTGGTTTTTCATCTTTAATCGTTGTTATGCCGTGTTCTAAGTTAGCTATAGTGTGTATTGGTGATACGTTCCTGTTCGTGATTGGTAGGCAAAACGCCCTAAAGATCTAAGCCATTGGCTTTCCTCTGGAAAGAACACGTCCGTCTGATTGATGACCCATTCCATATTTTGGTTAATATTGTGTGTTTTCATTAATTCCGTCTTATCCTTTAATATTTCTTTTGATTCCTTCGTTTGATCTTGTCCTGATCGTCTGATAAGCTAGCTTTTCGTCTCTCTCCAGATCTAGTAGATCCTGTTTATCCATAGTGTTCTTTGTGATATTGATGTGTTTTGGTTTTGTTTCTTGTTTGAATTTGGGTTTGAGTTTCTTTTATCCCAAAATTAAGAATTTTCAACAGAAAATTTTTCTCTAATTGCATCAGTGTTTTTCTCTTTGTGTCCGTCCTAAACCACTCAACACAGCGGCGCTTGTACAGCACACAATATAACAACGTGCCTGCCTCTGGTCTAAACGTTAATGTCTTTCCTTGTAGATGTTTGAGTATGATGTGGTAACTTTTGAAATCAAGCAAGTATTAGACCAACTTCTCTGTTTTGCTAGTCTATCCTGGAACTTTAAGTAATTCTTAACGTTTATTTGTGTGTATATAGTATATATGGAAGCTGAGTAAATATTTCATGTATCGCTTTATTATACCCTTGCACAGTAGGCTGGATGGCCAAATTTATGGCATAAAGTCGACAAATTCAGCCACAGAGTTGAAACTTTGTGAATTTTATAGCAACAACCAGAAAAACATTTAAATTAAAATAACTCGCACATGGACTGTCTGATAGAGACGAGAGGAATCTAAAGTATGATAATCAATGGTTTGACAGATTTTGCTTGATGGCTAAGAAATGCATTTTCTTCTTTTTTTCGAAATGTCTACTTTGACCCCAACTGGTTTCACTATTTTATTCTATGCGATTTTTTTTTAAGTTTTATTATATGAGCGCATTTAATTCTCCGTTAAACAAATATTGGCGCAATGAATTTGGTTACCGTTGGACGCAATTATTCCCGTTTTTCTGAGTACACAACGACAATCCAGTATTTTTTTAGTGTGTTTGCATATTGGGGTATGTTTCAACATGAATGCCCCTAAAAGTATAATATGATTTGTTTGGCGGCAAATTTAAATTATTCTTATCAAACACCTAAAAAGGAAATATACTTATATGTTGCACAATTTCTGGACCAAGATTAGCATTCTCCGAATAATGTTAACCAAGAAATATTAGTTATGCAAATCCAATACATAGCATTAAGTAATAGTGACTATTTTTATAAGCTGTACCAAAGGTATGAAATGGTCTCAAAACCGCGAAATTCGTATATTTATAGCGTTCATCCAAATGCGGTGACACTTTGTGGAATGTTTGCGAAAATATCTCAGTTGAACAATTGTGAGGAAGGTGGTCCAAAAACCGCGAAATTGCAAAATCATCATATGAGTATTTATGAAATACGCTTTAATAGACGGCAAAATAGGAGATGAGATCGAACGTTTCAACAAACCGCTATATTTGCAAAATTTTATAGAGAGTTATATGAGTTAATTGAGATTGATGTCAATTGTAGACGAGTAAACCGTCTTGATAATAAGCTAAACTAATATGAAAATTTGACAATATCGAATCTTTAAATCAAGGCTCAAATGAAAATTTGCAAATTCGCAACATTTTGGACCTTTTAATCCACATCTTAAATTTGGTAACGCCTGCATTGTAATCTGAACATTAAGCGATTTTATAAATACTCATATGGTATTTTTTCAAATTTCGCGGGTTTTTGGATCATTTTATGAAACCTTCGAGGAATCATCTCCGAGATAGAGGTTCGACATTTATGGGTCATAAGCTTCTTTTATTTTAAGCAGATTAATTTTATTCTCAATTTTGGCCACGCCCCCTCCCGACCGCATATAGTATGCGATCCCGAGTTTAAAAGCTATTACCACTTGTTTTGGTGTTGAAAAAGTAGCAAGTTCCAGGCTTCTGATTTGCTGCGCGATGCCAAGTCATAAGTCTCAAAAATGGCAAGCACTGAGAGTTGCATTTTCTCGATTGCTCCACTTTTAAAGCACACGTTGAGCAACGGTACTTTGATTCGTACCACACATTTTTAATATAATTCCGATCGAATATACAAGTTGGGTCAAAAGAAGTCATCCGATGTTGTTTTGCTTTCATTTTTTTTCTAAATACAAAACTTATATTCTGTTTTTTGATTATATTTATTTGAACCTTTAGAATTTTATTGGTCATTTCGAGAAGATGATATCGGCCAAATGGGCGCCGTTACAATTGATTGCCATACGGGCTCTTTTTATGACATCTTTCATCACTTCGGCAAGAACTTCGGGCTGCAGATTTCCGCACTCGAGTCGAATGTTGTCCTTAAGGGGTTCCAAGGTCTCGGGCTTGGTTACGTAAACACGGGATTTCAAAAAACCCCACAAAAAAAAAGTCTGGAACGGTTAAATCGGGCGATCTTGCAGGCCAGTGCAAATCGCCAAAACGAGAGATGAGGCGACCCGGGAACGCCGCCTTCAGAATGTCGGTGGTGGCTCGCGCAGTGTGTGCCGTTGCTCCGTCCTGTTGGAACCACATGTCCGCCAGTCCTAATTCGTCCAATTGCGGCAGAAAAAACCCGGTTAACATGACCCTATAACGCGTACCGTCAACTGTTGTCGTTTGACCAGCGGCGTTCTCGAAAAAAATGGCCCGATGACTCCTCCAGCGTGAACAGCGCACCATGCAGTCACTTTGAGCGGGTGTAATGGCTCCTCGTGCATCACTCGTGGATTTTCGGTGCCCCAAAAGCGATAGTTTTGCTTGTTCACGTACCCGCTGAGGTGGAAATTAGCCTCATCGCTCATTATGATTTTGGTCGAAAAATCGATTATTCACGATTATTCCGCGTTCTTGGGGAGTATATCGATCCATGGCTTGTTCACTTGTATTCTACATCTGTCTAGTCCACAAATGTCAAAACAGATCTGACTTTGGCGGCTATTTGTAAAAATAAGAGCATCTTTTAATAGGGTGACTTCTTTTGACCCACCCTGTACTATTAAAAGCTTCAACAATAGCTTAAGCAAATTTCGCGGTTTTGGGACCACTTCATACCTTTGTAAAAATTAGCTTGTCAAGATGACACAGCCCCAAAGGGCCAAAGCCGAGGCTCTCTCAATCTCTTGGCTTGTGCGCTTCTAATTTCCGCACAAGAGAAAGGAATCTACAGTTTAACGCCGAATCCGAACGGCAGTTTGAGAAGCTTTTCATGGCTAATTACTGCAAAGCTGGAGCCAACACTTAAGAGGTGTGGCCGGGTGTAAAGTTTATTTAAAGAAAAAAGCTTTTCATTAGATGTTCCGAGGCGGGATCGAACCCACGACCTCATGCACAGCGGTCGCGCACACTAGCCGCTGAGCCACCCGGCCACATACCTTTGGTACTGGGTATAAAAATAGTCACTATTGCTTAATGCTACTGGATTCTCTAAAGTAATATTTCTTGGGTAACATTATTCGGAGAATGCTAATCTTGGTCCAGAAATTTTGCAACATATACGTAAATTTCCGTTTTAGGTGTTTGATAAGAATTATTTAAATTTGCCGCCAAACAAATCATATTACACCTTTAGGGGCATTCATGTTAAAATATACTTCAATATGTAAACACTCTAAAAATAAATATTGGATTGTCGATGTGTACTCAGATAAACGGCTATAACTTCTTCGAACGGTTACCAAATTCATTGGGCCAACATTTGTTCAACGGAGAATAAAATGGGCTTATATAATAAAACTTTAAAAAAATCACATAGAATAATATAATGAAACCAGTGGAGGTCAAAGTAGACATTTCGAAAAAAATGGAAAAAATGCCAGATCTGTAACCCGCATTTCGTAGCCATCAAGCTAAATCTGTCAAACCATTGATTACACCAGTTTACAAATAATTAATGATTTTCTCATCCTCGACAAATTGAAGTCATTCCTTATGTAAAATCACGCGCTGAATCCGTTTCTGGAGTTTAAAAATTCGTTTTCAGCATATTTAAAAAAGATCTTCTCACTTAATTACAAATATCTAGAATTTGAAATAACATGAATAAGTTTTATATACCAAATTAAAGTTAATAAAATTATCTTTCAATCATTCATATGTTGATTTATTGTCAAACTTGTAGTGTGGATGCTATTTACAAAGATATCGTACATTTCGTTTCATTTTATCGAAAAATTGAAAAACCCGTTAATTACACCGTTATTTTGGATGATGTAAGCTAATAAATAACAAATTAAAAAAGTGTTCATTTATCGAAATCAGTTCTAAATTGTAGAAGTTATTACCATTTATATAAAAATGAGCAATTTCAGTTTTACCGCTCATCCCAAAATCCTTGCTAGTGGCGTTCCTTAATCTTCATATCCTGATGAAATCGTTCACTATGCTCATCACTCTCATCGCTAAGGTTTTCAGGCAAGGGTGCTGTAGTCGAGTGCCCCGACTACAAAATACCCTGTTACCTTGATTTCGTGTGTTTTCCTTTACATACACATACTCACACATCCACACACTCCAACATACACACAAACGCATACGCGCATGCGGCCGCGCGCGATACCTGACAATGCAAGATCCCCCTCTCTCCCATAAGCAAAATTGATTCGTATATAACTTCGGTGTTTTTTGTCTGATCTTTTCAGAATAGATAGATATTGGGCCTTACATGATATATATAAAGGCTCGAGGGTCTAAGTTAAAAATTTTGGCTCTGACAGTTTTTTGCGCTTAAAAGGAGGAGGGGGAGGAATTTTCCAAATCTGAAAGAAACTCGATTTGAATCTGGTATACACTTACCTACATGCAAAAATTTGTGGCCCTATCTCTTATAGTCTCTGAGATCGACGCGTTCATACAGACAGACAGAAAGACGGACGGACGGACGGACAGACGGACATGGCTAAATCGACTCGGCTGTTAATGCTGATCAATAATGCTGATCAAGAAACTTTATAGGGTCGCAAATGCTTCCTTCTACCTGTTACATACTTTTGCACAACTTCATGATCCCCCTTTTCCCATTTTTAATGGCATAAAAAGCAGGGCATAAAAAGTGGGAGTTCAAGAAATGAATTTTTAACTTCAAATATGCAATTTTATCACCTTTTTTTTTGTAAAGCCTTCACAAAATTTTGAAACAAACCCAGATTTATATGAAGGGGTGGCAGTATAATTTGCTCAAACTCTACATTTTCTTGGCCAACTATGTAATTCGTTCGGTCCGGCTATTGTTATCGGACGTAATGCTTGTAGCGTGCTCGACTGTCCCACCTGCACAAAAAAACACATTTATTTCGTAAATCCTTGTTGCAATCCTGAAACTATTGCAACATCTTTGAGGTCAGCGCCACTTTTCCAGCTATGTTTCTTGTAGTTAATCAAATCGAACAATATGGCCATTGATTTATAAGATTTTTTTATATTACGGCATGCGCTAGAGGTATCGAAGTTTTTTCGTCATCGGCTGATTCAAATGAGTCGAGCCGTTCAGTTTGGAATTTAGGATTTACAGGATACGGAACACAATCTGAGTAATCAGGCCCGACCAGAGGAAACTCGGGCACGGGGGGATACAGCTCACGGGCCTCCATTTAATAAGAAATATTTTTCAACAAAACGAAAATCATGTTGAGTTTTGTTAATGTATAGATACATAAATAATGTATTCGGCTTTAAGAAAAGGTAAGTGCATAATGTAGCTTTTATCTTCAGCTGTATTGCACCGATTTGTAAAAACTGTGAATAGAATTAAAGAAAATTTAATGAACTTTCCAAATGGGGTTGTTTGTTAAAATTAATTAAAATTTGGTGGAGTAATAAAAGGTTAAAGTTGAATTTTCATGAAAAGTTTAATGATTTTTTTTATTTTCTTGGTTTTTGACTTAGCAATTCAGTATTAGTTTTCACAAAATGTCTAAATATTTCATTTTGACACGATAGACTATTGAATTGCGTTATCGTCTATATCGCGGTTAGTTTTTATCCAATTAAATTCGCTTTTCGCGCTTTTGCAAAAGCAAAGGAATCGATTATTACGCTGAAATTCAACTGCCTTGCTAACTCGGACTCCAAACATAAAATCGCCAGACCAGTTAGACGCTTTTGTGTAGAACAAGATTTGTGGAAGTTTTTGACTCGCGACCAAACACTGAAGGAGCGTTCTCCACTAGCGACATTGACAGGGAGAGTACAAAAAATTCATGAAGGTTTTTTGAGTATAAAGCGTTGAGCAATCCAAATAGAGGAAGGTTCTTTTCAAAATTATCTACATATATATGTTTGAGGTGGACGATTTCATCTTTCAACTCTTCGGAAACATCAGCGTCGTACTTCTTAGTAAATTCTCCGGCAGACGTCTGGAGAGTATCTTCATCCAACGTGGTGAATTTCCATAAAAAAGAGAACACTTCATTCAAATTTTTTACTGCTTTGAATCTTTTCGTCATTCCTGTAATGACCGAATCGATGGTGCTGTGGAAACTGCTGGTCTTGAATTTTTCATTTTCAGAATCGATGTCGATTTCTGGACTTACTTCATCATCCCAAAATACTTATGCACGTTTCAGGAATGTTTCATCTTCTTGCGACAAGAATGTGATCCCATCGATTTCGTATGAACTGCAAATCTGAAAGGAGAGCTTTCAGATTGTCAGCTTCAACGTCCATAGTAGCTTCTCTTGCTTGAAAGACGACGATTCTCTCATTGATAGCACTCAAAATTTTGAACCAAATCGACGACATCAAAATACATTCTAACGAATTCATGTATTTTTGAATACCGTTGATGTCCCGGAGAGTCTCCGCTGTCAAATTGTGTTCCTTAAGTTCGTGAAGTGCTTCTTGTATTGCAGACCATCGCGTATCGTTAAAACTTTGAAAAGAAGAGAGGATTTTCTTTTGAAGGAGTTCCCATCGTTGAGGAATTCCACTGAATATGTTATAACATTTCTTAATGACTCCGAAAAATGTTATAGCTTTTTTTTTCAGCGGAATCGACACCACAAAGGTTCAGGCTGTGAGCTCCGCACGGTGAATAGACTGCGTATGGATTTTCATCACATTTGATGCTTTGCGCCTCTTGGTACTGAACACTCATGTTTCTTGCTTTGTCATATCCTTGTCCCCTGCAGTCGATCAATGGAATATTATATTTGCCCAACGTTCCTAGGATCAGCTTCGCGATATCTCGACCAGTTTTTTTATTACAATCAGCAAAGGTCAAGAATCATTTTTTGATTGTAAACATCCTTTCTTTTTCATCAAAACTTAGGAAGCGCAGCACAAAAGTTGATTGTTCCACAAGCGAAGAATCGGGCGTTGAGTCAACAATCAAAGCGTAATATTTTGCATCTTCTCGCTCTTTCAAAATTTCTGCCTCTACATGTCGGGCACACAGTTCTATAAATTTATTTTGGATTTCATGGGACAGATAGTGGACTTGCAATCGATGATGACTTTGTTGGGAATCCTTGACCTTCTGCAAATAAACACGTAACACGGGATCGTAGTAGGATCGTAGTGACTAATCATCTCCAAAACTCCCAAACCCGTTTCCGTTTTTCGGATTTCCGATGAGATTACTATCTCCCCTTAAAGCCAAGCCTAATTTCTTTCCATTTCTTTGCTTTGTTTGCTACTTGAGTGGACAACAATGCATCAACTGAAGTCATTTTTAAGTCTTGTTTCAAGAGCACGCCACTTGATAATGCATTAAATATGGTTTTGATTATTTTCGTGAGCTGGCAGCTTCTCGTACAGTTTCTTCCACGTTTGGTTTTTGGAGTACACCTCAGAAAAACAAAGATGAGAACGAGTTGCTGCAGTACTCGATCCAAATAGACGACATGGCAAAAAAAAAATGCTTCAAGAGTCCGACTCCAGACTAACCATCTCCGTTCAAAATTTACTTCGTTTGGTAAATTTTTATAAAGCAATGAAATTGTAAAGCACTCATTCAATCAATCTCGAGGAAATTTTGATTTCCCACGACGAATGGCATCTTTAGTCAGTTGAGGATTAAAAATCTTATCTTTCAGTGTGCCAATATCAAAATTGTTCTGTTACTTTGTTCGATTGGACTGTACCTGAAATTCCGATTTCCGATTTATGGACTTCCGAGTCATGTTCTTTATTGCTTTTTTCTTGAGAATTTTGTGCGTTGTTCATGATCGTTCATTCCACATAAATCATCTTTCAGAGCTCCTGTTGCTCCTGATAATGAATTTGCTGCCATTTACTTGACTGCTGGTATGTTATTGTTTTTTAGGCAGTATACTTTTCTGTGGAGAATCATCCGCTGGTGATTACATCTTCAGATAGAAGTTGAAGGATGTCTGTTCTTTTTGCTCTTCTTTATTTTTTTTCTCGGGTTTTGCACGCTCTTTGCGCTTTTCAGCACCAGATTTGTATGGGTTCATTTTCGTACAAAGAAAGAATTGTCATCCAAATTGCGTACTAATCTTAACAAGTAATCAAAAATTTTCAAAGTTGTTTTATGTAGATCTGCTACTCCAAGGTGTTGTCTTGACCGATGCAGCGCTGTAAGTGAGGTGTCAGGCGAACCAGTCGTTCTTTTTATAGCCGGCTGCTCGCAGTCGCCAGCGACTGCGCTGTCGATCGAAGCAATCGACAAGCCGCCTATCGTCAGCTTTTGGTGATCGAGCGGCTTGTGCACAGCTGCGTGTCATCGATGGCGTTTTGGCGCGCTTCGGCTGTCAATTTGAATGAGCGCGCGTAGTTTAAATCTTCCGTCTTTTGATAGTCATGATTTTTTTTCTCATGTTGTACATTTTAAGTTTTCGCCAAAAATCCGGGCCCCCCTCAGAAGTTCGAGCCCAGGGGGAAACACCATGTCAATAGAAACAAGTAAGGGAGCTGCAGTCACACTTACACACACTCCAACATACACACAAACGCATGGCATGCGACCGCGCGCTAACTGACAATGCAAGACCCCCCTCTCTCCCACAAGCAAAATTGATTCGTATATAACATCTGTGTTTATTGTCCGATCTTAGTGATCTTTTCAGAATAGATAGATTTTGGGCCTTACTTGATATATGTAAAGTTTGGAAGGTCTATCTTAAAAATTGTGGCTCTGCCAGTTTTTTGCGCTTAAAGGGGGGAGGAATTTTCCAAATCTGAAACAAACTCGTTTTGAATCGGGTATACACCTATCTACATGCAAAAATTTGTAGCCTTAGCTCTTAAAGTCTCTAAGATCGACGCGTTCATACGGACAGACGGACGGACAGGGCTAAATCGACTCGGCTGTTGATGCTTATCAAGAATATATATACTTTATAGGGTCGCAAATGCTTCCTTCTACCTGTTACATACTTTTACACAACTTCATGATCCCCCTTTTCCCATTTTTAATGGGAACAGGGTATAAAAATTTATGGAAAGACGTAAAAAACTTAGGGAAAAGCAGCAAAAATTTGCAAAATCGTTCAATTATTTTCAAAAATCCAACTTTGAAGTGCCACATTTTTTGAAAAGATAATTTTATTATCTCTAAATTTTGTTCCAGCTTCTCAATATCGGTGGACTAAAACCAGAGCAAATGACATTTCAGTAGACCTATCTTTTTCTCGAATACATACTAAAAATGGAAATTTGACGATATCTCAAAAACCGTTCAACTTTCCACATTTCTGAAAGCAGATTTGAACTTTAATGGATTAAGATAAGTGAATTCTGATGACGCCAAAGTTCGTTTCATTAAAAAAGAAGTTAAAAACGATGTTCATATTTGATTTTTTTTGCATATTTGCATGAAATGCGTAATATATGCAAAATATATGCGAAATATGCAAAACATATGCAAAATTTGCTTAATATATGCAAAATGCGAAAAATTTTTATATAAACAAAAAACCAAAAATAATATAAAAGCGATTCAGATGGTGGTGTATTGATATAGAGCAAATGATATATATATTTTACACTAACTAAATACCCGGTGTTGCCGTTCGATCTTCGCCTCTACATATTTGACTGCTTAAATAATAATCTAAACTCCAGAAAACTTTTGCAAATTTTGCGACTTCTTTGACCCTTTGGTTTACACCTCCTAGCATTTTGAACTGTTCAATCTGCATCTTCCATTTACCAACGCCTGCAATTTAATTTAAAAATTAAGCGCTTTCATGAATATGATCATTTGATAATTTCGCAAATTTATATTTTTATTTATAGAGATAGTATTAATGATAATTCGTATTGCAATATACAATCATAATTTTTTTCAAATTATTAATCAAGAGGCTTTGACGTTTCTCTCCAAATACCATTTTATATGCGGAAAAGCTTCTATTAACGTCACATGATGTAGTTGGAGCAAATTTATATTTTCCGATATTTGCATTTGTGACGGGTCCAAGTCCACACAAATCTTCAATTTTTTTTTAAATTCCAATCCAAAGTCGCCAGTTATATTTTGAACAATATCAGTGGTAGGCGCTTTGCTTCCCAAGAAGTTATGATTTCGGCAACTCTCTCGAAATTTGATTTTATATATATAAAATCGCGAAGGAGTCGGGGATTTTGTATCAGCTCTTTTGCCTGCTTTATCGATTCAGCATCTTCTGGGTTTAGTGTTTTATGAGCCAAATGACCTCAGGACTAATGAACGTTCGTACTAAATTCTCCGCACTCAATGAAGAATTCCTTTCGCTGGAGAAGCAATTCCTGGAACGGAAAATTACAAATTTTTCGAATGAGAGTAATGAACTGGATCAGCAGCCTAACGCCAATAATCTGCTGAACCCTTTTCTGAATAATGCGAGTGGGACTCTAAATTCGTATCCCGTTCTAGGTCCTAATACTTTATCTACAGCCGTTCTTGCTGCCATTTATGCTTTTGCTACTGCTGCCAAACCGGCTACCGATCCTGCGGTCAATCCTGTTGCCGTTACTGCTTCCGTTACCGCATCGGGTCCCGCTGCCAGCACTGATACTGCTCCTGGTACCGCTCCTGATTCTGTTCCTGCTACTAAACCCCAAGCTGTACCTATTTTTACAACTCCTGCTGCGATACTGGCTTCATCTGCTGTGGTTCGAGCTGCCTGTTCAAGTCCTGCACTTGCAAACGCTGCTTCAGCTCCTGCTATCAACCCTCCAGCTGTTCCTGCTGCCATTCCGGCTTCGATTCCTGATACAGTTCCTGCTACCGGTTCAAGTCTTGCACTTGCTACTGCTTGCCCAACTATGGGCTCTGCTGAACCTTCTTCTGTCACACCAAGTACCATCATCTCTCGACCGGTACTAACAGCAATTGTACCTTATAAGTCGATATTTGTATCCCGACTCACAGCAACTGCTACGGATGCTCTGGTCAAACAATATATATGTGCTGGCCTCAACATTTCTAATGGGGATGAAATTATGGTTAGAAAATTTAATTTTAAGTCTAACAGAAGATTCTCTTCATTTAAAATTACGATGCCTGATGCATATATTGACAGAGCGCTTGTCCCATCTTTCTGGCCCGAGAATACATTAGTTCACATTTTCACAGACCGCCTTAACAAGCCTTCATCTACAATAGAAAAACGCTCTTCTGTCTCTGTTCCAAAAAACCAAAAAAACTAATACCTTTTTCTATTTGCTTTCAAAATGTCAATAGCCTGCGCGGTAAGCTCAGCTCACTATATAGGAATAGTGCAACTTTTGCACATGATGCTATTGCATTTTGTGAGACATCACTCTACCCTGACATTGACAATTCCGAAATTCTGACTGATAACTACTTTGTGTATAGATTCGATCGTCCTAATCGTCGAGGTGGTGGAGCTCTAATTGCTGTAAATGCAGTGTGGCCATCTCAAGAAATCCCATGCGTCTCTGGGTCTAACATTGAATTTGTTGCAGTTAAAATCCGAACATATGAATATAATATTTTTATCACATGCTCGTATATTCCCCCATCGTCTGAGCTTGCCACATATATATGCCATGCAGAACAAATTCAGCGAATAGCAACCTTATTAGGTGATCGTGACCGCTTAGTAGTTGTTGGTGACTTTAATATTCCTCATATATCCTGGTCATCTTGTGATAACTCCAATGAGCTTTACCCATCCGCTCAACATGACTTCGTAGATTTAATGGCCGAGCTTTCTTTATGCCAGATTAACTGCATTTCGAATGGAATGCAGAGGCACCTCGATCTTGTTTTTACTAACGATGTCCCCAGTTCTGTTGTATCTAGAGTGCCACCGCTATCAGTCCCTGAGGATGTTTACCATCCTACTTTACAGATTGATATTGAATTGGACACGTTTATCATCCCGATTTCCAACGAGCAAAGCTCTAACATGTTTTGCTTTCGCAAGGCTGATTTTTCGTCTATTAACGATGCACTTCAAAATATCGATTGGTCATTCCTTGACTCTTCCCATGATATTGAGATGGCTACCAACTTATTTTATAAATCCTTGATTTCTGTTTTTAATGATCTCGTCCCGTTATGCGCGCCCTCCCCTCCGACAAGGGCTCCCCCTTGGTTTACACGTGAACTATCCAATCTTAAAAACATCAAAAGTCGGTTGTTCAAGAAATTTAAGAGGTCTGGATCCCAGTTAGATTACTCTAAATACTTGTTAGCTCGTTCCAATTACATGACGTTAAACTCGGAGTGTTACCAAAACTATTTGGTTAGCTGCAAATTAAGTTTTCAACAGGACCCTAAGAATTTTTATAAATTTGTAAATTCTAAACGCAAGTCTTCTCGATTTCCACCTGCTCTTTCCCTGGACAATACAACTGCCGACAACGATGCGGATATCGCCAATTTGTTCGCATCGTTTTTCAAGCGTTGTTATTCCTCCTCATCTCCTAATATTGGGCCGGCTTATCCTTATAATATTGCCCATTCTAGCTCCATTTTTTCTCCGGTTTTAGACTCGGAGAGTCTGCTCTCAAGTTTAACATCGGTTGAAGTTTCCTTCAACCCTGGGCCTGACAATGTTCCAAGCTGTGTATTAAAATACTGTGCCGACTCTCTGTGCGTGCCCCTCCTAAAACTCTTTAACCTCTCTCTTCAACTTGGTGACTTTCCTTACTATTGGAAGGAGTCATACATTATTCCTATCCACAAAAAGGGATCAAAGTCTGTAGTGTCTAACTACAGGGGCATATCCAAATTATCGGCAATTCCAAAAGTATTCGAATCACTCATCACTTCTCAATTGCAGCATTGCTGCCGCTCAATAATTTCCCCATCACAACATGGATTTATGAAAAAACGTTCTGTGGAAACTAACCTGCTTGAGTTTACAACTCTTGTCAATATGGGGTTTGTAAACAAGCAGCAAACGGATGTGATATACACGGATTTTAGCAAAGCTTTCGATTCCGTTAATCATGACCTCCTGATTCGCAAACTGGACATTCTTGGTTTTCCTCCCAAGTTACTTTCTTGGATCATGTCTTATTTACGTGATCGGTCCCAAAAAGTTAGATTCAATTCACAGTTTTCTGAACCCATTTATGTATCCTCCGGTGTTCCCCAAGGCAGTCATCTCGGACCTCTGCTCTTCAACTTATTTGCAAATGATATTCCGACTGCATTATCCCACTCGCATGTGCTAATGTATGCGGACGACCTCAAACTTTGCCTGTCTTATAATGATCCAGTATCACCTCTTCTCCTACAAAGGGACTTAAACTCTCTTAATAATTGGTGCAAGATCAACAGTCTGCCTCTCAATAATGAAAAGTGTAAATATTTAACTTTTCATCGTAGTACGCCCTATCTCTTTGACTATATGATTGATGATAAGCCTTTGGAACGCATCTACAAAGTTAATGATTTGGGAATACAATTTATGCCCAAATTATGTTTCAACGGTCATATATCAGTCATTGCCAATAAAGCTATGGGAGTTCTTGGTTTTATCAAAAGATGGTCTAAAGAATTTAATGACCCATATGTCACCAAACAATTATATGTTTCTCTGGTCAGACCAATTCTTGAGTTTGGATCATGTATCTGGTCTCCATACTACCAACAATTTCAGGATCAAATCGAATCTGTACAGAAACAGTTCTTAATTTTCGCCCTCCGTGGCCTAAATTGGGATTCTAATAGGCACCTTCCACCGTACGAGCATAGACTACGCTTGTTGGATATTCCATCCCTCAATAGTCGTAGAACTTACCTTAGTGTGCTTTTCATTCATAAGCTCCTGTCAGGTGAGATTGACTCAAGCGCTCTGCTTAGCCTTTTAAGTTTTGCGGTTCCGGCCCGTGTAACAAGGAACTATGTCCCAATTTATTTACATCCTTGTCTCACGAACTATGCTCATCATGAACCCTTTCGAAACCTTTGCCTTAATTACAATAATTTTTACTATCTTTTCTCTGTAAACTCTCCTCTTCTAGATGTAAGAAATATTCTATTGTCTAATTTAAATTCTTAATGTTCACTAATCAGTTTGACTGAACTTTGTTAAACTATAAACAATAAACAAAAAAACAAAACAAAACAAAAATTTTAATTTTAAGGGGGGGGGGATTAAAAGGGGAGACCCACCCCTCGCACAGCGGTCCCACACTAGCCGCTGGGCCACCCGGCCACTGATTCTAATTACAGAATAAAAAATGTTCAATTGACCGATGACCCACTTTTTTACAAACGATGCTATCATTAAATGTTGTTTATTGATAAACATTATCTTACCTCTGCTATTCCCTCCATGTTATCTGCATTAAATGATGATGAATGCCGCCTTCAACCACGTACCCCATCTGGTTATGATCGGTTCCGGTGGTAACTTCGTATTTAAAATTTGCTTGTAGCGTTGCACACTGAGCGGAGCTTGTATGAAAATTTTTTTTACACTGTATATGAAGGAGTTAGCGACAGGAAACGACGTTCTTACTTTTCAGCTATTAAATTTAAGCTGTGTGCGAAACAAGTTAAGTGTATGAGTTTCGGATAAAAAGTTTTTAAATTTTTGCCAGCTTTGATCATGTATGGCGCGGCATCCGTTAAAAGCAACAAAACTTTGGAGTCATTCCTCTATGGCCACAATATACGAATGCTGTCGTTCACAAATCGAGAAACAGATGGATTGTTTACTTTTTCTGTATTGCTCGCACTTTAATATTGAACGAGTGGAATTCAATGTTTCGATGAAATTCGTTTGCATATATATTTTTGCATATATTTTGCATAATTTTTTGCATATCTTTTGCATATATTTTGCATATTTACGATATGCATTAAAATTTGTTATATTTGAACGCTAAAACGTCTAAATACAAAGTATGGTATCAATCTGATGAAAAATATGGAAATATGCAAAATCCTAGGTCTAGTTATCAGGCTAATTTACGCATCCATTTTCATTTGAAAATTTGACTTTATTTCATTTTTAATTGTTTAAATCAAAGACCGAAAATTAAAAATTTTTTTCTAAGCTAAAGATCCTATATGAAAGGGGGAGGTACCAGTATTCATATTTTTGAGTCGGGCTTTTAAAATGACTATACATTTTTAATTGCAATTTTTATTCAATTTTAAAATAAAAATTTGGTCTAGAACAGGGACCTGTGCTCAAAAAATTAAAAAAATAAACAAGAAGGAAAGTCGATAAAGACCGACTATAACATCTGTACCTATGAAGTGCTGCCCATCACCGTTGCAACCGGTGCTGCCCATAATTGTTTGTTTTTCTTATAACTCGACAACCGTTCATCCGATCTCTACCATTCCTTTGGCGGATCGATAAATAACCTTGATTTCAAAATATGCCCAAAAGGTCCGAAACTTCTATCTATAAAACTGACGGTTTTTTCTAAATTGCGGGGGCGGAAGGGGGCGTGGGAAAAATTAAAAAAATAAACTTGATCCGCTTCAGGTATAAGAAGCTTTTCTCCCATACATGTCAAACCTCTATCTCTTACCATATCTGAGATCTGTTTGTTCATACGGATAGACTGACAGATGGACGGACATGGTTAGATTGACTCGCTTGTTAATGCTGATCAAGAATATATTTTCTTTATAGGGTCGAAAATGCTTCCTTCTGGCTGGTACAAACTTTTGCACAAACTTAATATACTTTGTGTACCTCTGCTACACAGTATAAAAAATTCCATCGGTCGTCATGAAATAATATCATGCAATAAATGAATTTTTAAATGTTCTGTTCTTGCACCAAATTTATGCATCGAATTACCCCTAGAATCAAAGGGAACTTTCTAGTATAGGTCTCTTTGCTCAAAAAATTTAAGAATGTCCTTCGGTGGACTGCGAATTATGAAGATTCTTTAATTTGGTTAAGCACAAATGACTCTTACCGTCTAAAAAATGTTTATAATACGGGGCAGACTTAGTGGTCGTACAATTGGTATTGTCTGTTTTTATTTTTGGTGACTAATGGTTTTTGTGGTGAAAACCCCCAACAATATTTAACAAACTGTGCGGTTACTCCCACTAACAAGGAATGTAAAGGGCGAATTGACACATTATTTCCCTAAAATAAATACTTTCGAATATATATCCAAATTCCGATTCCAAAGGTGATTCCCGAAGCACAGAGCGTATACATAAAATTGTTCAATGTATGTGTAAAATGTAAAAATATGTAAAAAAAAATCGAGCGGTCCATCGTTAGATATTTTTTAAATTTTTTTGAGCACAGGTCCCTGTTCTAAACAATTATCAAAAATTTTACATTAAAAATTATTTTTATACTCTGTAGCAAAGGTTTACAGAGTATATTAAGTTTGTGCAAAAGTATGTAACAGGCAGAAGGAAGCATCTCCGAACCTATAAAGTTTATATATTCTTGATTAGCATCAACAGCCGAGTCGACTTAGACATGTCCATCTGTCTGTTTTTCTGTCCGTATGAACAAACAGATCTTAAAGAAGGTAAGAGTTGGAAAAAACGTCATATCCGTCAGTTTATAGATAGAAGGTTCGATCCTTCTGGACATAATTAGTATTCAAGATTTTTTATCGATTCGCCAAAGGAATGGCAAAGATCGGATAAACTATAGTCGAGCTATAAGGAAAACAAATAATTATTGGCAGCACCGGTCGCAACGGTGATGGGTAGCACTTCACAGGTACGATAAGAGGGCTGTTCAAAAAGTTCTCGGCCTTCAAAGTGGGGGGTCCAAAAAAAGGTATATTGCTGGAGGCCACGAGTTCTCGTCTCCAGGTTGTTTGAAATGAAAATTAAAAACGGGGTTATAAACAGTAAATTTTTGTTTGGTTTCGAGATAAATGCATTTAAAGTTTGAAGTAACACAAATATGACTCGTTTAAGCGACGGCATTGTTCGACAAAAAAGGCTATATCTTCTAAAGTATGTTTAATTAAAAAAAAAATCTTTTAGGGCAATATTCTCAAATATCCAGGCTATAAAAAAATGCAAAACAAAAATCGAAAAAAATTTAGCACTTTGAGAATCCCCCCTTAAATTAAAAATAATAATTATTTCGTAATTTAAAAAAAAAAAAGTTATAACAGTAACGGACCTTAAATATGTAAGATGCAAGATGGAATGCCTTGGGCGGCATGATTATAATTTTCTCTATGCATCTAAATTTTCAAATGCCTCATTCCGTTTAAGATGGCTTTTTGATAAATTTTTTAAAATTGCCATTTTAGGGACTTTTAACCACTTTGACCATTGATTTCTCAAAAATTTGACCTGCTAGAGAAATTCTGAAAGTTGACTTGTATTCAGCTTGAAAACCTCTGTTGAAAACCTCAGCGATGACTCAATATTTGTTGAACTGTGTAATTAATCGGTGATTGAAATAATAAAACTCTATTTTTCTGGTTCTTTGTTCAGTTGTGAATCTCTCCAATATTTATTCTCCAGGTTTATTACACCTGCTCAATGCTTCCCTAGATTAGTTACATGATTCATTCAGATGAAATATATCATTGGATTCGCTGCAAAAGCTTTAATTTTCCAAATTAAGTTAATAATAAAATTTTTCATTTTTGAAAAACAGCAATTTAATATATGTTTGCAAACTTGGAAATGGGTTATATTGGTTCGATTTGATTCACTTACTAAGGATATGCATCAAATTTGCGACAAATTCTTATGCACTAGCCGTAATCGGCTTTTGATTAATATTTTTAAGGAAAAAAGAAAACTCAAATGATAATCATTATATTTGATTTATATTTTTATACACTTGAAAAGTGTAATTTTGCCCTGAAGTTTAGAACGCATAGAAGGAATCATCTCCGACCACATAAAGTATATATACTTATTCTTGATCAGCATGACGAGCTTTTAAGCCCCTTGTTCACTTTTGGGCTACCCTGTATTTAAAGGAAAACCAAATCACTATTCTTGGTTACTTCAAATCACCTCTTTCCTCAACTATTCACAAATATGTCCATTTGTAGTGAACTTAATTATGGCCACCATGCCAGTGTCACCACTAAGTGCAGTCCGCATTTCGCAACGCTTAGCAACACTGGTACATCGGTAAATTTTTCACCTTCTCTTCTCGTGTCACTTTGTCGAAAGCAGAAAAAGAGCTCCGCAATTTAATCGAATCTTCAATAATTTGCAAAAAAAATTCACCACCATGAAAGTTCTGGGAAACACCAAGGAGAACACATCTTCGCAATGCAATCGTCGTCGCTTGAAGGCGCCTGCAGCGCCAACCCCATTCGCTGACTTAAAAAAAAACTTGCCCAATGCGAGTAAATTTCAAGAATATGTGCACACTCTGCTCGCCGACTCGCGTCAGATTGCGGCCCAGGATGTGGCCCCTGTCTTGGAAGAGATAAGTATACATGAGACCGAGCCCAAAATGACCAAAGTTACCGGCTGGTCCACCGTGTACCTATCCAAGTGCGACGAGGTAACCAACGACTCCATTTTACTGGCCCTCAAATGGATGGTGACGCCCCTGCAGGTGGAAGTCTTTGACTTTAAACGAAGCGGAGAAGAAGATAATGGTGCACGCGTGCAATTCTTAGTGGATAATGTGTTGAGTGCAAATCGTATGCGTCGTCTGAGTGACAAGTTGGCTGTTATGTTCACTTGCAAAAGGATCGTCATGCGGGTAGCAGTGGGTCTACCCAAATCGGTTACGATGCAGCCAATAACAGCGAAGTTGTTGAATGCCTTGAAGGTTACCTTATTGGTGCACTATGATGAGGTCGAGAGACGCCTTAATCTAGAACGCTTTCATGCGCATCCCGAGTTAAGTGGGCAGATATGTCCACTGCATGTGGATAAGTTGCTGAAGTGTGTGCTGGACTTAATACGTCGCGAATTGCCCTTGGTGGCGAAAATTCGTCTAAGAGATAATTATTTGTGCTCTCTGAGCGCGTTTGGACACCTGGGAAGGGTTTTTCCTCAACTGGAGTATCTGGACTTAAGTGCCAATTGCATTAAGGATCTGGCAGAATTGACTTTTCTGGCCAACTGGCAAGTTAACACCCTCAATCTAACGGGGAATGGGGTAACCAAGAACGACATAAAGCAAGTTCAGGCCATTTTGCCTAAAGTAAAAATCATTAGAGGCATAGTAATGAAGCCCTCCAAGCAGTTGGCATCTAAGCCAACTCTGCCAACTGTGAAGTCTTCGTTGACTCTGGCATCTCCGCCGCCTCTGCTCCCGTCCCAACGTCTACACAGCTTTAGCACCCAGGGTTTGGCTTTTTGCTCCCGTTTTTCCAATTGTTACTACAACAACTTCGATAACCCCGAGCTACGCCTGCATCTGGCTCAATTCTATGACGATCAGGCCATATTTTCGTTGTCGGTGCCTGAGGAATTGGAAAGTGTTTATGCCTATAAGTTGTATAATTGCAATCATGAGTGCTCTTTTGCCCGGCTGTCTAAGTTGCAATTTAGTGAGCCAAATATAGTAAAAGCCTTGAGTCGTCTGCCAGAGATGGACACAAATCGCGTTAAAACTTCGTTGGATGTGCAGTGGTTTACAAGAGGCTTGCGCATGTTTGCACTGACTGGTTACTTTAAGGAATACACGAAAACCGGATGGGAGTGTCGACATTTTCAAAGAACATTTGTTTTGCATCCTTCAGGTCATGGCGGTTGGTTGATCACCAACGACATGTTATGTGTTTCCTTACCGCAAAAAAAGCCAAAACCGCAGGTAGATATACCCTGCATTAAAATGGAAGAGCCTGAGATAATCCCCATAGTGGAAGAAGCCCCCGATGATGACCAGGATAATGTTCAATTGTGCATGGAGGATACAAATCTTTATGCCAGCTATGAGGGCCCCAATACACTAGACGAGGCTATAGGGCAGCTCAGCTCCTCTATGCCCATGTTGGCCTTGAATGCCACACTTACTTCAACTCCCGAAAGATGTAATGAGGAAATGCCTCCCTTGGTGCCTATCACTCAATTGGAGCAGGAAACTGACTTTGGAGCAGGAAATACTTTGCTGACAAATGAGGAAGACTGCGTTTTGATCATCGATGAGGATGTGCTTCTAAGCGATGATGATCTTTAAATTGATCCCATATAAATTTTTTTTAAACACACACATCTACGAAGTCGCCAGTTTAATTTTTAAACAAAATAACAATTTTGCCCAGCAAAAATCTAAGTTTAGTATCAATTTTATATTCAATCGAAACCTTTACACGGCCCAAGCGGAGATCCCAGACGGCATAGAATTTGGAAATACAACTTGTAAGTGGAAATTTATTTAGTAATAATTATATTGTTACCATTAACTGATAATTACTGCTAGTTTTTGTAGGTATTCTCTAGAGATTTGTGTATAAACGGTTTCATTTCGAAATAATACTGCTTGTCTTAATATGTGAAGTGTCTTTAAAATACTAGGCTACAAGATTAGATGACAAAAGTTGAGAGATTTGAAACCGACTGCTCAAGACAAAGCAGATTTGATGCGTACGGTTTTCCTTCCCTAAAATCTAGTAGCCGACATTATTTTTGCCACTTTACATATAAAGGCCTCCTAGTTAAATCTCTTTGTTTATACGAAAATCTGTAGAGATTTCTGGGACACACCCGATAAACTTGAAATTGACTCTGTAATATGTTACTTTATGTGACAGATAGTGCATGTGAAATCGACCCTAAGTACAGTTTGATTTAAAAATCTTTGAATCACTCGTAATGAAAATGCTACATATATCAGATAATGCTTCTGTGATGTTTTTTTTAGAACACTGTTCACAATTTTTTTCATCACTTACGATATTTATTTGTAGATATCAATGTTTGACTTTTTGTTTAAAGATATTTAAATGAGTGATATTTACGAACCCTGGATTCCAGCCAGTCTGTATGAAGCTATTCAAGCAAAGGAAATTCTTAGGACTTTCCTTTTGTGTCTGGTCTAGGCGACTGAATTTTACCCGTTTTCTTAAAAACTTGTGGGAAAAAATTCGGGAAAAGATTTTGTAATTCTGTTTTTTGTATTTGGTTGCACAATTCATAAAAAGCAATACAAAATTCAAAATGGAGGGAAGTTCGACTCGGCCGAAGGTAATATACCCTTGAGGCTCATGTAAATTTTCAGGACTCCTACTAAGACTGTTTTTATACCCTAGCAGAGGGTATTATAAAATTGTGCGAATGTTTGTAACGCATTGAAGGAAGTATCTCCGACCACATAAAGTATATATATTCTTGATCAGCATGACGAGCTGAGTTCATTTAGCAATGTCCGTCTGTCTGTTTCTACGCTATCTCTTCCGTCAGTTTGAAAGCTATCTTCAACAAACTTAGCACGAAATTCTTTGTATTTCTTAAATTGCTATGCTTTCCCATGATTCCACTAAGTCGAAATCGGACATCTATATAGTATAGCTGTCATAGAAAAGTAGAGTCTGAAAAGTATTCTTAGTTAGAAAAACATTTTTGTTCGATAAAGAATCCCGATTACTGTCCCGAATATGTCCAGAAGGGACGAACATCCTTCTATCTATAAAACTGCCGGTGATATGACTTTTTTCCCATTTGCGAGGGAGGAAAGGGGCGTATCTAAAATTGAAATTAAACCTGTTCTGCCTGCACGTATAAGAAGTTTTTGTCCCATACATCTCAAACCTCAATCTCTTACCATCACCGAGATCTGTTTGTGCATACGGACAGACGGGCATGGCAAAATCGACTCGGCTGTTGATCCTGATCAAGAATATATATACTTTATTGGGTCGGAGATGCTTCCTTCTGGCTGTTACATACATACTTCTTTCTCTGAGGTATAGTCAAAATTGGAGCTCCGCTCTCAAAGACTGATGGGCTTTCAAAAAAAAAACTTGGGAGACGACGCATGGCCACCGCTGTGCATCCAAAATCCCTCCGAAAATGCAATGCAGACAGCGGATTTCGTATTGTTTCCAAATGTTTTATTCTGCTGCAAGTATTTATGGTATTGCCAATTAAAAAATCGACTGCCGAAAGGTCCTTTTCTTCTTTGAGGATTTTGAAAAACTATTTGCGGTTCAACAGGGATAACCCGCTTAAATGGATTGTCCCTTTTATATATATTTATGGTGACATTAAATTCAGCGCTGATGACGTACTGAATATATGTACTTGGTATGGAGCAACGGAGATTAGAAATGACAAATAAGTTGATAAAGCTTAAGTCAAAATATTAATTAAAATGATTTTACTGTATTTAAAAAAGTAGCTATTAAATAAAAATTTGTTAAAACGCCCCTGAGAAATTCCTGCCTAGGCCACTGGTGCTATATACAGCCATGCTCCCATTTTCACCTTAATTTTGCGATTTCAGCACGTGAACACTTGAATTTACAACAAAATTTCGCTGCTTTATATGGAAAATGGCACTTATATCTGTGGCTACCAGACGAAGTCTTCAAAATTTGAAAATATTTTACGAATTGAAAAACGGTGAATTGAATTGATACTATTTGATCTAGTTACTATAGAACTTTATGTCGCACACATATGTATATGCTTAAGCAATTTGAATGTGAAAATCAAGCCGTTTACATGTACAAATCGCAAAAGTAAGGTGAACAATAATATTTTTTTCCATTCTTATACTCTGTACCAAAGTCACACACAGAGTATATTACGTTTGTTTGGAATTTGAACTATTCATAATTATACTCTGTACCAGAGGTACACAGAGTATATTAAGTTTGTGCAGGCAGAAGGAAGCATCTTCGACCCTATAAAGTATATATATTCTTGAACAGCATCAACAGCAGAGTCGATCTGGCCATGTCCGTCAGTCCGTCCGTATGTCTGTCCGTATGAACAAACAGATCTCTGAGATAGTAAGAGGTAGAGGTTTAACATGTATGGGACATATGCTACTTATACTTGCAGGCAGATGAAGTTTGTTTTCAAATTTTGCCCCGCCCCTCCCGCCACCGCAAATTAGAAAAAACATCATATCTCCCACAGTTTTGTTGATAGAAGGTCCGTTCCTTATCGATATGGTATGGTAAAGATCAAAGGATTGGTAAAGATCGGATGAACGGTTGTCGAGTTATAAGGAAAACACACAATTATGGAAAGCACTGGTCGCAACTGTGATAGGCAGCACTTCACAGGTACAGAGTATGTTATAGTCTGGCTTGACCGTCTTTCTTTCTTGTTTGAATTTAAAACAGGGACTGCAAATAATGATTATTGGTTTTTTTTTAAATCAAAAAATCATTCACTTGTAGTAACTTTAAGACAGCGAGAGATATAGCAAAATTCTTGTGTAAGGATCCTTTATCCATTTTCACCATGATTAAGGATTTTTCAGGATTTATTGTTTTACTCACAAAATAATGATTAATTTTGAGTTATACTTTTACAACTCAATCAATAATCATTATTTTTAAGCAAAAAATAAAACTTATGACTTAATGATTATTCTTTAAGTTTTATTTTTTGCTCAAAAATAAAACTCAAATTGTTATTGCGGCCTTTTCTTAGGGAGTAAGTGAAAAATTTTTGTATATTCTTAATCAGTAACCCAAGACCAACCAATAATTTAAATTTAAATTTGATTTAAAATTGAATTTAAGATTGATCACGTCTAGCTGGGTTGATGGTTCATGCGGAAAAGAACGCTATAAGAAACAACAGTCCTTCAAAGCCTTGGTGAGCAAAAACTTGAGTTTGAGAACTGGAAAATTTGGCAGTTGTAACTCGTTTAAATGGGATTCAAATAGCGTTACGTTGCAACGTATCCTATTTTCTCAGTGTCATCAAAGTAATTGTGTGTCACGGAATTTTTTTACTTTTCTTGAAGAAAGAAATATTTCAGAGTGCAAAATTTGTAAAGAAATTTTCCAAGGAAATTATGTCTGCAATCTCAAGCGCCATTTGGTTGTGCAGCACAAAAAAGAATATGTGAACGAGTTGGCGGAAGAAAAGGCTGAAGTTCCAGAAAAAAAAAAATTAAATTTACAGTGACTATGTGCTCAAGTAAGGTAAAGGATGCATGCGTTGATCTTGTGACCACTCAAAAAATGCCTTTTTCTGTATTAAATTCAGACAGCTTCTTATTCTTACATTGCAAATTTTTAATGGCCTGCAAATGCCAGTGGTGACGTCAAGAAATCTAATGAGCTAATGAGCTGCAAAGTATGATAAAATAAAATCAGAAATCGTTGTTTCATTAACTGTCAGAATGCTATACCTAAAAATGGACACAGACCCTAGACTAAATCGTGGAATCTTAGGCCGGGAAGGTTTCCAAGTAGAAGAAACCGCGAAATTTGCAAGATGTTCATGATTTTAGATTGTCATGAAGACGTGTATATAGAGAAAAAGATCGAACGGTCCAAAATGATTATACCGACATGCAGCCTTCATTAGATTAAATATAATCGCTCTCTTAAGAATCATAAGAACCCGGGCGACGCCGGTTATTCAGCTAGTTATTGAATAAAAGTAAAATAATTAAATATTTTCTTCAACAAATATTTTTTTCAAGAATTTTTTTGACGTGACAACGTCTTATAATTCGATAGAGCCGGCTGCATGAACGAAAAAACTGACGTATGTCGTTACCTCGCTTTGTCGTTACCTCGCTTTGTCGTTACCTCGCATATATAGCTCAGCAGACCAACGCATTGTTGTTGTTTCAACAGGCCAACACTCTCTGTGAGCTGTGCTTAGTTGTAATTAGACATTTGTAAACAGAGAGAGTGGCTCTCAGTAGACTCAGCAGACCAACGCATTGTTGTTGTTTCAACAGGCCAACACTCTCTGTGAGCTGTGCTTAGTTGTAATTTTACATTTGTAAACAGAGAGAGTGGCTCTCAGTACGCTCTCCCTGTGAAGAGACGATCAACGGGAAAAAAAAGCTTCTACGCATATTTTGTTTTGGTTATAAGCAGATATAAAGTTTCTGGTCTAACGGAAATCGAATTGACAAGAAAATTTTTGCGAGGCAAGTGCTGCTTATAAAATGAATTTCGGAGCGTAAACAATAATTAATATTGTTTAAAAATTTGTTATATTGCTAATCCTATTGATATGTTCGTCTTCCTTTTTAGCATAGTAATGTTGAAAGGAGTATTAAGGGCGAAAAAATTGTATTTCTATTATTCATTGTTTTATAGCGAATTAAAGATACGATGACATGCAGATGGCATAGAATTCCATTTAACCAAAAAAATGAGTGCAAAAATAGTCAGTATTCTTCGGGAAAATCGATCAGATACAGGAAAGGTACATTATAAGAAACATATAAACAATACAATGGGAAATTCACTAATCAAACTTAAATACACCGAGCACAATTGGAGACTATGCTGTGATTTTGAGATTGAATCGGTATTACATCGAATCGGAAATACATGGAATATATGGATTTATTGCCTGTGTAGGGCACTATCACTGCGCTACAAAATCCCGCCAAAAAATAAATGTATACATTTTGTTTCTTCACACTTTCTTTGGAGCCTTCCCCACGCGACATTTTCCAGAAATGCATTGAAAATTATTAAAATTATTTTAAGACTTACACTTTACCAAAACTTTAACAAAAGATCAGATCAAGGAAAGGAAGAAACGGTGTTTATAGCTTTCTGGGTAGTATAAAAAAGACCTAACTATGCCAAGTTTGTTAACCAAATGTTGGCTGACTGTTTAAATTGGAATATATGCTAATCAGATTTTCCAGGGTTTAAAAAAGATTCAGATACAAATATTTTTGGACCAAAAACTATGCCAATTTAAGACTTTTTGACATTCATATTACTTAAGACTTAAAAAGTGTACATCCTTTAAAATTAAGTGTTAATTTGTGATTTCCAATTACCTCCTTCTCTATATACATACAAATCTATTAAACAAATGAAATTAAAATTTTCTTTTTGAAAAATGCTACCATTCCATCAGTATTTTCTTAAGAAGTTGTCACGTTCAACTATCGTCAGTAAACCGACTTTACAGACAAAAAATTTTGACAAAAAAAAAATTTGAAAAAAACAAATAACAAAAAATGTTCCGAAAACTCAATTTGTGGATCAATTCGTGAAGCGAGTTTGTAAAACTGGAATGTTGGTGGATAAACCAACCCGTGTACGTACTCGTCCGGCGCGCTCGACTGAAAAAATTGCTGCGGTTGCTGAAAATGTGAACAACCATAGACGACAACTTGCCATTGCATAAAGACCTTGCCATGAAGCCATACTAAGTTCAATTGGTGCAGCAGCTAAAGCCAATTGACCATCCGAATCGTCTACAGTTCGCAAATTGGGCAGTAGATCGTTTGTCCGAAGATGGTGAATTTGATCGAAAAATCATCTCTTCGGATGAAGCACATTTCCACCTCGGTGGTTATGTTAATTAACAAAATTGTCGCATCTGGGGCACAGAAAATCCGTCGTTGTCGAGAAGCCAATGCATCCACCACGTGTCATTGTTTGGTGCGGAGCCCCTGTGATCGTGAATGGTGAGCGCTACCGCGCTATGTTAAGTGATTGGTTCTCCGAGGATATTGAACTTTATTTGATACCCTTAAAATTATATCTTTTGGGGAGCGGTCAAGGAGAAATGTTATGCAACCAATCCTGAAACAATTGATGAGTTGAAGAACGAGATTCGAGTTACTATTGCTGACATACGTGCCGAAACAATTGAAAATGTTCTTAAAAATTTAATGGATCGAATGGGCTTCTTCTAAGTCAGCCGTGGTGGTCATTTGAACTCAAATCGAACTGGTTTTCAAAATATAACGGTTGAGGGACCAAAACTGGTTTTAAAAAGGTTCCACTGCAATTATTCATCAGTTAAAGGTTACACAATATCGCGTTCCTTCTTAAACTAACTATTCAATATTTATCTAATCCTTTTCGTTTACTTTCCCCATTGCAGACACAAAATACTTCAAATGGCCCACCAGCCATGCTTCAATTGGAAATTGGTGGCCTTGTCACCACCAGCAGCAGCAGCAGTAACATGCATAAATCCTTTCTGCAGGACACCTCACCACCATCCTCCATCTGCTCCTCCATGAACCAGGAAGCAATGAATAATTCTCTAATCACTTCGGCAGATTTCACTAATCTCAATTTCCTACAATCCACCATCAGCTTAGAGCAGGAACTGAATCTGACCACCACTTTAACCAGCCAGCAAGAGCAAAGTATTGGTTACTCTTTGAGTGACATGATTAGGGATCGCAAGGCTCTGGAATCGCTGACCATGTGCGAGGATGATGGCACTTTGACTAAGGACTCGCATATCGGGCAGATTGATGAGATTTCGTTGACATTAAGCAAAACCGCGTCGGGATGTAGTACAATGGATAATAGTACCGAAAGCATGTCGAATCCTCCTACCTTGCCCGTTTGTAGTGTCCTGCAGAGAACCATGTTACTGGGAGATGAAATGATTGGCGATACCACCTTCAATTTGGTGGATAGTTTAACCACACCCACTACCGATTCGGAGTCGTTGCCTGTAATGGATGGAAATTTGACATTTAAGCGTCCCAATCCCGCTCCATCGTTGGATGAGACACAGTTGTTGGCGCCACGTCAGGTTAATACCACATACACAGATGTGGGATGTGGCACGCCTGAGGGACGTTGTGAGACGCCGGAGAATATGGAGAAGCAATTGGCGACTCTTTATTTGGAAGCCTCCACTCCGTTGACCACAAACATGCGTGCCCACTATCAACCAAATAACAACAATAATAATTATAAAACTGGTTATACACCCACGTTAAAGGGGCGTGGCGATGATGTCAACATTTCACCCATAGTGGCCACAACGCCTCAGAAGAAGATGGTCGAACGACTCAATAACACCTTCGAGCCCACACCCCAAACAAAGCCATTCAATGGCGAACAATTCGTTTTGGATACCATGGAAATGTTGGAACAAATTGAACAGCCACTGGATGGCACCTACAACATGTCCGAGCAGCACAGACAGATGCAGTGCGTTATGGATCTGGCCGAAGCCGAGGTGGAACTTTTGGCCCAGCAAGGCGATGAGGAACAATTCGAGCATATGCTGGCGGAGATTGGTAAGGTGAATTTGAATTCAGAGCAGCTGAAAATTCAGAAATCCTTGGACACCATTAAAAAACGATTCCACCGGGAAGAGGCAGAGGCGGTAGAGCAACTGGAGGAACCTCACCAGCTGCAGCAGCAGCAGCAGCTGGAGAAGTTGGACACACCTCCTCATTTGAATCAGAGTTATGTCCACAACAGCAGCAGCGGCAGTAGTGGTGCGGGAGAACGTTTGCTAAGTCGTCGCAGTCGCCTGTACGATGATGTGAATCTAAGCTCCATGCATGCCAGCAACGGCAGCTCCACCAGTTGCAATTCCACTTCGTTTATAGTCCAAAGAAGAGAAGAGCAGCAGCAGGTGGAGGAGGAGGAGGCAGAGCCCAAATCAGAAACGACTGACCATACCCAACAGGAATCGACTGACCCCTCCAGCTATAAGCTGGCTGAACGTCGTGAACGTGATCGGGAACGCTTCAAGACCATCAAGATTAGCAAGGAAATGCGCCAGGAGCAGAATATCATAGTGCCTTGTATAGATGATGAACAGGAGGAACAACCCTCACCACCTGGCCGCCTTTCACGACGCGATCAGAATCCCGCAGAAAACCACTCCCAAAACTACTTAACCTACAAAAAGCCGAAAGAAAAGAGTCTATTCAGTCGACGGCCGCTGCCTGAAGTCCACCAAAGCGAGGCACCCGAACCATCACCAGCCGCAGCCTCAGTATTACCCCAACCACGGTCACTCTCACGTCCGCGCTATATCAGCGGTCTTCAAAAATTCTCCACCGTAAGCAAGGCTACTTCGGCGGGAGCAGGACTAAATGCTGCCCCACCAGCTGCCCCCATCCACAGCACAGTGCCCACTTCCAGTGGCGAATTGAAGAGTCCCATGGGCATTAAATCCAAGTCGTTCCATAATTTATCCTCAAATATTGGAGGAAGTGGCGCCTTGCCACGTCCCAGCTTGAGTGGGGGCTTACGAAAATTTGGAGCACAGCCCAGCAGTAAAGCAATGAATGGATTACGTGGACCAAGCAATCAAGAGGTACGTATCAAGCAAAGATTTGATTTTTATTTCATATTTCTGTTGTTCCAGGAGGAATCGTCGTTATTCAAAGTACCCAAACTAGTAAGCGGAATGCGTGCTCCAACTTTGAGTGGAGCAAAACGAGCTATGGGCAATGGTTTGGCGCGTCCCTCGTCAGGTTACTATAGTCTGAGTGTCAAGACGGCTCCAGAGGCGGACACCCCCGAGGTACACATGACAAATTTCACCATATCTGTTATACTAAATTTAGTGAAAATATTTTCAGAGCCTCTCCTCGGCTTCCTCTCGTGGCAGTCTCTACGGCAAGGAGACCAGACCAAACGGCAATCCAAATCCTTCCTCTACATTTGATACCCATGCGCTCACCTCCAAGCTTACCCAAGTGACAACAGGAGCCACGGGTATACCCAAACCATCGGGATTGCGTCAGCCCTCACAAATGAAACGCAGTGGCTTGCCGCGACCTTCCAGTATTGTGAGGCGTTGAAACTGATATTTTCTTGAATAATTTTGTAATATTTTCTGTATTCTCCATGTATTCTGTGTTAAGTGTAGATTTCCCCACTACCCTTTCTTATATATGTTAGCATTTATGTTGATAATCTTTAACAAAAAAGGAAAAAAAAAAACAATTTGCATTTAGTTGAAAACGAAGTAGGCGGCTCATGAAACATTTAAACTTACATACCTACATATTATAACCCCCACAAACTTTGCCTTACAAACTCCATAATGAACCATAAAAAAGGGGAAGTTGAGATTAGAGAGAATTCAAAAATCTGATGATATATTTTTGTAATATCGAAATCGAACGTTATTTGTTGTGTGCGCGCGAGAAGCGAATCGAATAAAGAAATATACTACTACGATATGTAATAAGGTCTGCTCAGAAAAACCAAACCCTAATTGATAATAACTGATAAGGAAACATGTTAAAAGAACAAACAAAAATCTAACCTACATTACATTAAAGCAAATACCATATTATTATAGACAAAACTACTAAATGACAGCAATATAAATTGTCTCATCTATAAACAAAAATGTATATCAAAACAATTTTATATTTTGCATATGAGAATATACTTTATCTGAAGCAATATTGGTGCAAAAACAAAAATTTATATCTTATGATTTTTCCTGGCTCTACTTTGTACGTGTGTGTGCTATATTATATTTGTAAACTATCCCACATATTTCAGTTAGTATTTTATTAGTTGAAACAAGATTTAGATGTAACACCAATTTTTGTTAGTTAACAAACAAAACATAAAAACACTACGAATTTTCGAAATATAATGTTTAAAATAATCGAAAACATTCAAGATCACAAAATTTATACAACCACTAGCAAATAAACCCGGCTTGCTTCGCTACGCCGACGTCAGTTATGCTATTTTAACCGATAAGAGTATCAGATTTATTTTCCGACTTGGGGGAGGATTTCTCAAACATATTTGACCGTATCTTACATAAATCGGCTCAAAGCAGAGATTAACTCTTATGCCCCTCCGCGGTTAAAAATAAAGACTCTCCTGACATTTCCGATCTTAGTGGTGAACTTTTCAAATTTAAAGCTTACAAACTCAATTTGATAAAGAAGGGCCCACAACAAGGAATTGGCCTTGAACACACATTTTGGGACATTTTCCACCAGTTCTCCAACCATTCCTCAAAGTTTCATTGCATCCGGATGAACGCTATAATTTTTCAAATTTCGCAGTTTGTGCACCATTTTCCGCCCATTTCTTCAACTTAGAAACCTTCCCGGGCAAGCGTCCACCATTCCACTAAGTTTCACTGAAATCAAAAATTTGCCATATATCGCGGTTTGTGCACCATTTTCGGCCCGTTTCTTCTACTTAGAAACATTCCCTGGCAGGCGTCTAGCCAATCCCCAAACTTTCACCGAGATTAAGAATTTTGGAAATATTGCGGTTTTTTGACAATTTTCCACCTCCATGTCCACCTACAGGCCCACCTCCATGGCCACGTCCATGGCCACCTCCATGGACACCTCCATGGCCACCTTAATGGCCACCTCAATGGC
This sequence comes from Lordiphosa collinella, assembly GCA_018904265.1. Classification (NCBI taxonomy): domain Eukaryota; kingdom Metazoa; phylum Arthropoda; class Insecta; order Diptera; family Drosophilidae; genus Lordiphosa; species Lordiphosa collinella. Next base: position 59,499 of record JAEIFV010000980.1, on the reverse strand, counting down.
CACCTCCATGGCCACCTCAATGGCCACCTTCAGGTCCACGTCCATTTCCACTTTCACGTACAGGTTCAGTGCCACCTCCAGGTCGAGGTCCAGGTCCCGCACACAGCCAGTACAATGAAAATCGGCAGCCCGAGTTACCGTTATTTCGTTATTTCTTATACTATCCTTACAAACCAAGTTTAAAGCCAATCGGATGAAAAATAGATTTTTGCATATTGAATTTCCCGGGAATTTTCCTTGTGGGCAGATTTTCCGAAATTGGGAAAAAACGAGTCCAATTATTTCGCGTACTTCGCTTACAAACCGAATTTCAAGTCAATCGGGTGAAAAATAAAAATTTACCCATACAAACTTTTCCGACGCTTTTCCGGGAATTTCCCGACCCTACGGTCGAATTTTCCAGCATCGGATTCACATTTCAATTTATTTCACTTACTGTCCTTACAAACCGAATTTTAAGTCAATCGGATGAAAAATAGATTTTTGCATATCGAATTTTCCGAGAATTTTCCTTGTGGGCGGATTTTCCTAAATCGGGAAAACACGTGTACAACTATTTTGCATACTATGCTTACAAACCAAATTTCAAGTCAATCGGATGAGAAATAAAATTTTCCCCATGCAAACTTTTCCGACGCTTTTCCGGGTGCAATTTTCCAAAACCCCGTCTTAGTACGCACTTTCACCACCTAAGGAAACTCCTGTCCTGTCCTGTCCAATTTCAGCCCTCTAGCTCTTCCCGTTTAGGCTGTGCGACGGTCACCAGTCAGTCAGTCAGGTTAAACAGTTTTATATATATAGATGAAAGCAATGTTCTTTCATGTCATCATTCTGACCCAAACTGCAAACTGGTGTAAAAATCGATTCACTTCATTTGAATCTCTTAAAATAGTAAATTAATCTTACTAGGGATATGCATCAAATTTGCGACAATTTCTTTTGCTTTTGATTAATATTTTTGAGCAAAAAAAATAAAACTCAAATGATAATCATTTGGGGTGTTCATTTAGTGTTGTATCATTGCACATTGCACGTTGTGCAAGCCGCTCCAACAACAATTTGTACTGAGTCAAGTTTGCACTTTATGCTAGACCCCTACCCTTGACTACAAAAATCTTTGCAAGTGCAAATCAATATTAGTGTTAGAAAACAATAAAAGCGTGACAAGTGTTGCAAAATTTTGTGGTATTTTTTGGTGTAATTTAGTGCTTTATGTGCTAAATCAAAACATCCCGCCAACTAGCGGACTTTGGCACATTTGCTATGTCGCCTCTGCGGATCGCATAAATGCAAATTGCATCATCAACAAAATCATCCATAATTTCGTCAAATTCAGAAGCGGCCACAACATGGTCAGCTACACCTGCAATATATATTACCTAATGTACTTAAATTACCACATAATGCATTCCAACCAACATATATACCTTCAATTGCATCAATTTCGTGAATTGCTTGGGATGCTCTCCATTCCACAAGTGATGCTTTCAAGCTTTTAAATGGCATTTTTAAATTTATATTTTTAGCAGCAACTCAAACTTCACTCCCAATAACAAACTCAGCGATAACGATAGCGAACAGCTGATTGCGTTAACTTACAAGACTTACAACACTCAAATCGTTCAATTGGGTGTTCACGATAGCTCTGCTGCAAAGTTGCACATATACAATGATACAACACTTAATGAACACCTCTATTATATTTGATTTATATTTTTATACACTTGAAAAGTGTAATTTTGCTCTGAAGTATACAACGCATAGAAGGAATCATCTCCGACCACATAAAGTATATATATTCCTGATCAGCAGGACGAGCTGAGTCGATTGAGCTTTGACCGTCCGTCTGTCTGTTTCTACGAAAACTAGTCCCTCAGTCTTGATGCTGTCGATCTGAAATTTTGCACAGAGATATTTTTCAGCTGAAAACTGCACATATGTCGGAAACGCGAAAATCGGATGGTCACTTCTTGTAGCTGCCATACAAATTTTATTGTTTTCTTTTAGTTTTTTTTTTTAATTAATATCCCAATGACACAAGGCATAAAGCTTTTAAATTAAGACATTGGTCAAAAAATTAAGTCAGTGGTCACAATAGTTTTAAGTGTATTTAAACTTCGGCACGGACGAAGTTAGCTTTGCTTTCTCGTCATATGGGGGGTGTCCCAGAAATCTCTAGATATTTTCGCACAAACGAAGAGATTTTTAACTTAACTTTAACATTGTATTTTATTATGATCCATTTTTTACGGTCCCTGGTTTTTATATAATCTGGAAATAAAAATAAATAAAAAAATTCAATAACCGAAAAAAATATTTAACTTTTAAACCCCTTGTTCACTTTTGGGCCGCCCTGTATTTAAACGAAAACCAAATCACTATTCTTGGTTACTTCAAATCACCTCTTTCCTCAACTATTCACAAATATGTCCATTTGTAGTGAACTTAATTATGGCCACCATGCCAGTGTCACCACTAAGTGCAGTCCGCATTTCGCAACGCTTAGCAGCACTGGTACATCGGTAAATTTTTCACCTTCTCTTCTCGTGTCACTTTGTCGAAAGCAGAAAAAAAATCGAGCTCCGCAATTTAATTAAATCGAATCTTCAATAATTTGCAAAGAAAAATCACCACCATGAAAGTTCTGGGAAACACCAAGGAGAACACATTTTCGAACTCCAATCGTCGTCGCTTGAAGGCGTCTGCAGCGCCAACCCCATTCGCTGACTTAAAAAAAAACTTGCCCAATGCGAGTAAATTTCAAGAATATGTACGCAAGCTGCTCGACGACACGAATCATATTGCGGCCCAGGATGTGGGCCCTGTTTTGGACAGCTTAAGTATACATGAGGCCGAGCCCAAAATGGCCAAAGTTACCGGCTGGTCCACCGTGTACCTATCCAAGTGCGACGGGGTAAGCAAAGACTCCATTTTGCTGGCCCTCAAATGGGTGATGACGCCCCTGCAGGTGGAAGTCTTTGACTTTAAACGAAGCGGAGAAGACAATGGTGCACATGTGCAATTCTTAGTGGATAATGTGTTGAGTGCCAATCGTATGAGACGTCTGCATAATGATTTGGCTGTGCTGTACACCTGCAAAAGGATCAGCATGCAGGTAGTGACTGGTCTACCCAAATCGGTTATGATGCGGCCAATAACAGCTGAATTGATGAATGCCTTGAAGGTTACTTTATTGGCACACTATGATGAGGCCAAGAGAAGCCTTAATCTGGAACGGTTCCATGCGAATCCCGAGTTAAATGGGCAGATATGTCCACTACATGTGGCCAAGTTGCTGGAGTGTGTGCTGGAATTGATACGTCGCGAATTGCCCTTGGTGGCGAAAATAAACATCAGGGATAATTATTTGTGCTCTTTGAGTGCATTCGGTCGCCTGGGAAGAGAATTTCCCAATTTGGAGTATGTGGACTTAAGTGCCAATCGCATTAAGGATCTGGCAGAGTTAACTTTTCTGGCCGACTGGCAAGTTGACACCCTCAATCTAACGGGAAATGGGGTAACCAAAAACGACCTAAAGCAAGTTCAGGCCATTTTGACTAAAGTAAAAATCATTAGAGGCATAGTAATGAAGCCCACCCAGCAGCTGGCATCTAAGCCAACTGTGAAATCTTCGTTGACTCTGGCATCTCCGCCGCCTCTGCCCCCGTCCAAACGTCTACAGAGCTTTGATGCCAATGGCTTGGCTTTTTGCTCCCGTTTTTCCAATTGTTTCTACAACTACTTCGATAATCCCGAACTACGCCTGCATCTGGCTCAATTCTATGACGATCAGGCCGTATTTTCGTTGTCGGTGCCTGATGAATTGGAACGTGTTTATGCCTATAAGTTGTATAATTGCAATCATGAGTGCTCTTTTGCCCGGATGTCTAAGTTGCAATTTAGTGCGCCAAATATAGTGAAAGCCTTGAGCCGTTTACCAGCGATGGACACAGATCGCGTTAACGCTTCGTTGGATGTGCAGTGGTTTACTCGAGGCTTGCGCATATTTGCACTGACTGGTTACTTTAAGGAGCACACAAAAACCGGCTGGGAGTTTCGTTATTTTCAAAGAACATTTGTTTTGCATCCTTCAGGTCATGGCGGTTGGTTGATCACCAATGACATGCTGTGTATTTGCATGCCGCCGAAGAAGCCGAAACCGCAGGCAGGGATACTCTGCATTAAAATGGAAGAGCCTGAGATAATCCCCATAGTGGAAGAAGCCCCCGATGATGGCCAGGATAATGTTCCATTGTGCATTAAGGATAAAAATCTATATGCCAGCTATGAGGGCCCCAATGCACTAGACGAGGCCATAGAGCAGCTCAGCTCCTCTATGCCCATGATGGCCTTAGATGCCACACTTTCTTCAACTCCCGAAAGATGTAATGAGGAAATGCCTCCCTTGGTGCCCATCACTCAATTGGTATCCCACGAAACTTTGACTTTGGAGCAGGAAATTGATGGTACTTTGCTGACGGATGAGGAAGACTGCGATTTGGTCATCGATGAGGATGTGCTTCTATTCGATGACGATCTTTAGATTGATCCAATATAAATTTTTTTTTTTACGCACACACATCAACGAAGTCGCCAGTTTAATTTTAAAACAAAATAACAATTTTCTCCAGCAAAAATCTAAGTTAAGTTTCAATTTTATATTCAATCAAAGCATACAAACTTAACTCGAAGACCTTTACACGGCCCAAGCGGAGATCCCAGACGGCACAGAATTTGGAAATACAACTTGTAAGTGGAAATTTATTAAATTTACTTAGTAATAATTATATTGTTACCATTAACTGATGATTTCTGCTAGTTTTTGTAGGTATTTTGGACACTAATTGTGGATTTCTATATTTTATTTGTCGAAGGGCCGATTTCACATCTTCCAGATAGCTGCTATGTGTCAGATTCGGGTGTGTCCCAGAAATCTCTAGAGATTTGTGTATAAACGGTTTCATTTCGAAATAATACTGCTTGTCTTAATATGTGAAGTGTCTTTAAAATACTAGGCTACAAGATTAGATGACTAAAGTTGAGAGATTTGAAACCGACTGCTCAAGACAAAGCAGATTTGATGCGTACGGTTTTCCTTCCCTAAAATCTAGTAGCCGTCATTATTTTGCCACTTTACATATAAAGGCCTCCTAGTTAAATTCTTTGTTTATACGAAAATCTGTAGAGATTTCTGGGACACACCGATAAACTTGAAATTGACTCTGTAATATGTTACTTTATGTGACAGATAGTGCATGTGAAATCGACCCTAAGTACAGTTTGATTTAAAAATCTTTGAATCACTCGTAATGAAAATGCTACATATATCAGATAATGCTTCTGTGATGTTTTTTTTAGAACACTGTTCACAATTTTTTTCATCACTCACGATATTTATTTGTAGATATCAATGTTTGACTTTTTGTTTAAAGATATTTAAATGAGTGATATTTACGAACCCTGGATTCCAGCCAGTCTGTATGAAGCTATTCAAGCAAAGGAAATTCTTAGGACTTTCCTTTTGTGTCTGGTCTAGGCGACTGAATTTTACCCGTTTTCTTAAAAACTTGTGGGAAAAAAATTCGGGAAAAGATTTTGTAATTCTGTTTTTTGTATTTGGTTGCACAATTCATAAAAAGCAATACAAAATTCAAAATGGAGGGAAGTTCGACTCGGCCGAAGGTAATATACCCTTGAGGCTCATGTAAATTTTCAGGACTCCTACTAAGACTGTTTTTATACCCTAGCAGAGGGTATTATAAAATTGTGCGAATGTTTGTAATATATTGTGCGAAATATATTCTTGATCAGCATGACGAGCTGAGTTCATTTAGCAATGTCCGTCTGTCTGTTTCTATGCTATCTCCTCCGTCAGTTTGAAAGCTATCTTCAACAAACTTAGCACGAAATTCTTTGTATTTCTTAAATTGCTATGCTTTCCCATGATTCCACTAAGTCGAAATCGGACATCTATATAGTATAGCTGTCATAGAAAAGTAGAGTCTGAAAAGTATTCTTAGTTAGAAAAACATTTTAGTTCGATAAAGAATCCCGATTACTATGTCCCGAATATGTCCAGAAGGGACGAACATCCTTCTATCTATAAAACTGCCGGTGATATGACTTTTTTCCCATTTGCGAGGGAGGAAAGGGGCGTATCTAAAATTGAAATTAAACCTGTTCTGCCTGCACGTATAAGAAGTTTTTGTCCCATACATCTCAAACCTCAATCTCTTACCATCACCGAGATCTGTTTGTGCATGTCCGTATGACGGGCATGGCAAAATCGACTCGGCTGTTGATCCTGATCAAGAATATATATACTTTATTGGGTCGGAGATGCTTCCTTCTGGCTGTTACATACATACTTCTTTCTCTGAGGTATAGTCAAAATTGGAGCTCCGCTCTCAAAGACTGATGGGCTTTCAAAAAAAAAACTTGGGAGACGACGCATGGCCACCGCTGTGCATCCAAAATCCCTACGAAAATGCAATGCAGACAGCGGATTTCGTATTGTTTCCAAATGTTTTATTCTGCTGCAAGTATTTATGGTATTGCCAATTAAAAAATCGACTGCCGAAAGGTCCTTTTCTTCTTTGAGGATTTTGAAAAACTATTTGCGGTTCAACAGGGATAACCCGCTTAAATGGATTGTCCCTTTTATATATATTTATGGTGACATTAAAATCAGCGCTGATGACGTACTGAATATATGTACTTGGTATGGAGCAACGGAGATTAGAAATGACAAATAAGTTGATAAAGCTTAAGTCAAAATATTAATTAAAATGATTTTACTGTATTTAAAAAAGTAGCTATTAAATAAAAATTTGTTAAAACGCCCCTGAGAAATTCCTGCCTAGGCCACTGGTGCTATATACAGCCATGCTCCCATTTTCACCTTAATTTTGCGATTTCAGCACGTGAACACTTGAATTTACAACAAAATTTCGCTGCTTTATATGGAAAATGGCACTTATATCTGTGGCTACCAGACGAAGTCTTCAAAATTTGAAAATATTTTACGAATTGAAAACGGCAACCCATTAATTAGTGAATTGAATTGATACTATTTGATTGGACTTAGTCTAGTTACTATAGAACTTTATGTCGCACACATATGTATATGCTTAAGCAATTTGAATGTGAAAATCAAGCCGTTTACATGTACAAATCGCAAAAGTAAGGTGAACAATAATATTTTTTTTCCATTCTTATACGCTGTACCAAAGTCACACACAGAGTATATTACGTTTGTTTGGAATTTGAACTATTCATAATTATACTCTGTACCAGAGGTCCACAGAGTATATTAAGTTTCTGCAGGCAGAAGGAAGCATCTTCGACCCTATAAAGTATATATATTCTTGAATATTCTTGTCCGTATGTCTGTCCGTATGAACAAACAGATCTCTGAGATAGTAAGAGGTAGAGGTTTAACATGTATGGGACATATGCTACTTATACTTGCAGGCAGATCAAGTTTGTTTTCAAATTTTGCCCCGCCCCTCCCGCCACCGCAAATTAGAAAAAACATCATATCTCCCACAGTTTTGTTGATAGAAGGTCCGTTCCTTCTCGATATGGTATGGTAAAGATCAAAGGATTGGTAAAGATCGGATGAACGGTTGTCGAGTTATAAGGAAAACACACAATTATGGAAAGCACTGGTCGCAACTGTGATAGGCAGCACTTCACAGGTACAGAGTATGTTATAGTCTGGCTTGACCGTCTTTCTTTCTTGTTTGAATTTAAAAACTTCAAATGTCATTCAGAAAGCGACTTATATTTAGTAAAAACTTTGACATTTACGAAATGAGTCGCTATTCGCTTGAAGAAAGTTGGGAAATATTAAAAACATATTTCTAAAGTGGTGAGTGGGTAAAAGTAAAATTAGCTTGTCAAGATGACACAGCCCCAAAGGGCCAAGGCCGAGCCTCTCTCAATCTCTTGGCTTGTGCGCTTCTAATTTTAGCACAATAGAAAGGGACCTACAGTTTAACGCCGCCGAATCCGAACGGCAGTTTGAGAAGCTTTTCATGGCTAATTACTGCAATGCTGGCGCCAACAGCAAAGAGGTGTGGCCGGGTGTAAAGTTTTAATTCAAAGAAAAAAACTTTTCATTAGATGTTCCGAGGCGGGATCGAACCCTCGACCTCATGCAGCGCGGTCGCGCACTCTAGCCGCTGAGCCACCCGGCTCCTCGACTCAAGCTGTGCGAAATTTGAAAAAAAACATTTAACAAAAAAATGTTCCGAAAACTCAATTTGTGGATCAATTCGTGAAGCGAGTTTGTAAAACTGGAATGTTGGTGGATAAACCAACCCGTGTACGTACTCGTCCGGCGCGCTCGACTGAAAAAATTGCTGCGGTTGCTGAAAATGTGAACAACCATCGACGACAACTTGCCATTGCATAAAGACCTTGCCATGAAGCCATACTAAGTTCAATTGGTGCAGCAGCTAAAGCCAATTGACCATCCGAATCGTCTACAGTTCGCAAATTGGGCGGTAGATCGTTTGTCCGAAGATGGTGAATTTGATCGAAAAATCATCTCTTCGGATGAAGCACATTTCCACCTCGGTGGTTATGTTAATTAACAAAATTGTCGCATCTGGGGCACAGAAAATCCGTCGTTGTCGAGAAGCCAATGCATCCACCACGTGTCATTGTTTGGTGCGGAGCCCCTGTGATCGTGAATGGTGAGCGCTACCGCGCTATGTTAAGTGATTGGTTCTCCGAGGATATTGAAGAGGAAGATTTAGACGATATTTGGATTCAATTTTTTGTATTTGGTTTTGCCACACAGCGCTCGCTACAATCGATCTTCTGCGCCCTATCTTCAAAAATCGAATAATCAGCAAATATGAAGATGTGAATTGGGCGCCATGAAGCTGTGATCTGACACCGTAAGACTATTATCTTTGGGGAGCGGTCAAGGAGAAATGTTATGCAACCAATCCTGAAACAATTGATGAGTTGAAGAACGAGATTCGAGTTACTATTGCTGACATACGTGCCGAAACAATTGAAAATGTTCTTAAAAATTTAATGGATCGAATGGGCTTCTTCTAAGTCAGCCGTGGTGGTCATTTGACCGAAATTGTTTTTCATAAATAAATGACATGAACCAACCTTTCCAATAAATATTCAACCTTTGAAAAATATTGAGCCTTTTTTTAAAGCAAAGCAAAATTATAATTTTTAAATTGACCACCCTGTATTTTTGAGAGGTCTTCGAGAGATATTTAATTTCATACCCAAATTATAACCCGATTTGAGGGACCGAAAAAACACAAATTTAACTGGTTTTAAAAAGGTTCCTCTGCAATTATTTATCAGTTAAAGGTTAAACAATATCGCGTTCCTTCTTAAACTGACTATTCAATATTTATCTAATCTTTTTCGTTGACTTTCCCCATTGCAGACACAAAATGCTTCAAATGGCCCACCAGCCATGCTTCAATTGGAAATTGGTGGCCTTGTCACCACCAGCAGCAGTAACAGGCATAATTCCTTTCTGCAGGACACCTCACCACCATCCTCCATCTGCTCCTCCATGAACCAGGGAACAATGAATATTTCTCTAATCACTTCGGCATATTTCACTTATCTCAATTTCCTACAATCCACCATCACAGCTTAGAGCCGGAACTGAAACTGACCACCACTTTAACCAGCCAGCAAGAGCAAAGTATTGGTTACTCTTTGAGTGCAGAGAACCATGTTACTGGGGGATGAAATGATTGGCGATACCACCTTCAATTTGGTGGATAGTTTAACCACACCCACTACCTATTCGGAATCGTTGCCTGTAATGGATGGATATTTGATGTGGGATGTGGCACGCCTGAGTCACGTTGTGAGACGCCGGAGAATAGATTTAGATTTAGATTTATTGAGCTTATTTCCTAGTGCTACAAGATAAACTTATAAATTAATGCACTAGTCACAAACATTTACAAACTTGGATTTACAAACATATTAAACTTAGACTTAATTTTATTTATAATATAATAATTTAAATTGGGTTTTATATGACATTATGACATTACTTTCCTATTATATACTAAAGTTATTAGATCATTGTGTTAACATATAATTTATTAATTAATATTGAATTTCCTATCTATTTCCTATCATTTCCCTTATTTTCCCTAACTTTCCCTAACATTTTCCTAACTTTTCGTTACAAGTGTGAGTCAATTAAAGAGCATGATTTTGAAGGTGTGTTTTTTAGATTTTTATAAAATTGCGTTGCGCCGCTTGTACCTTTTAGAGCGTTGGGTAGTTCATTCCAAATGCGAACAGCATGAATGCCAAATTGTCTTTCAGAGATTAGCAGCTTATGTCTTAAGGATATTAGGTTATTTGTTCGTCTAGATGTTGAAAACTGAAGCTTGTCAAAAAGGTAATATGGTTCTTTATTGTATATAATTTTGTGTAGTAATAATAGAACCTTAAAGTTTGTCCAAGATTTCAGAGGGAGGTTAAATAATTTGATTGAAAAACTGGATATATGGTCTCTGCGTCTTAATCCATAAACATATCTAGCAATATTATTATGGGCAACATTTAGTTTCCTCTCTATACCATAGAAAAGTGCTGGCAACAGATATGCATTAGCTATAAGTGAGCGGATATTTGTAGGAAGATATTGTTGAGAGATGTTGAGATTTCTTAATAGCCCATATGTTCTTCCAACAGCTTTTATGATATGGGTATTCCAGTTAAGGTTCCTATTAAAATAGAAGCCCAAGTTTTTAGCTTGTTCAACATATTCTATAGGAGAATTATCTATTAATATTAATATGGAGAAATATTAATGGAGAAACAATTGGCGACTCTTTACTTGGAAGCCTCCTCTCCATTGACCACAAACATACGTGCCCACTATCAACCAAATAACAACAATAATAATTATAAAACCGGTTATACGCCCACTTTAAAGGGGCGTGGCGATGATGTCAAAATTTCACCCATAGAAGCCACAACGCCCGAGAAGAAGATGGTCGAACGACTCAATAACACCTTCGAGCCCACACAAAGCCATTCAATGGCGAACAATTCGTTTTGGATACCATGGAAATGTTGGAACAAAATGAACAGCCACTGGATGGCACCTACAACATGTCCGAGCAGCACAAGGCGATGAGGAGCAATTCGAGCATATGCTGGCGGAGATTGGTAAGGTGAATTTGAATTCAGAGCAGCTGAAAATTCAGAAATCCTTGGACACAATTAAAAAACGATTCCACCGGGAAGAGACAGAAGCGGTAGAGCAACTGGAGGAATCTCACCAGCTGCAGCAGCAGCAGCAGCTGGAGAAGTTGGACACACGTCATCATTTGAATCAGAGCTTAGTCCACAACAGCAGCAGCGGCAGTAGTGGTGCGGGAGAACGTTTACTAAGTCGTCGCAGTCGCTACGTTGATGTGAATCTAAGCTCCATGCATGCCAGCAACGGCAGCTCCACCAGTTGCAATTCCATTTCTTTCATAGTCCAAAGAAGGGAAGAGCAGCAGCAGCAGGTGGAGGAGGAGGAGGCAGAGCCCAAAGCAGAATCGACTGACCATACCTAACAGGAATCGACTGACCCCTCCATCTAAAAGCTGGCTGAACGTCGTGAACGTGATCGGGGACGCTTCAAGACCATCAAGATTAGCAAGGAAATGCGCCAGGAGCAAAATATCATAGTGCCTTGTATAGATGATGAACAGGATGAACAGCCCTCACCAACGGGCCGCCTTTAACGACGCGATCAGAATCCCTCAAAAAACCACTCGCAAAACCATTTAACCTACAAAAAGGCGAAAGAAAAGAGCCGCAGCCTCAGTATTACCCCAACCACGGTCACTCTCACGTCCGCGCTATATCAGCGGTCTTCAAAAATTCTCCACCGTAAGCAAGGCTACTTCGGCGGGAGCAGGACTGAATGCTGCCCCACCAGCTGCCCTCATCCACAGCACAGTGCCCACTTGCAGTGGCGAATTAAAGAGTCCCATGGGCATTAAATCCTTGAGTGGAGGCTTAAGAAAATTTGGAGCACAGCCTAGCAGTAAAGCAATGAATGGATTACGTGGACCAAGCAATCAAGAGGTACGTATCAAACAAAGATTGGATTTCTATTTCATATTTCTGTTGTTTCAGGAGAATCGTCGTTATTTAAAGTACCCAAACTAGTGACCGGAATGCGTGCTCCAACTTTGAGTGGAGAAAACGAGCTATGGGCAATCTGAGTGTCAAGACTACTCCAGAGGCGGACAACCCCGAGGTACACATGACAAATTTCACCATATCTGTTATACTAAATTTAGTGAACATATTTTCAGAGCCTCTCCTCGGCTTCCTCTCGTGGCAGTCTCTACGGCAAGGAGACCAGACCAAACGGGAATCCAAATCCTTTCTCTACATTTGATACCCATGCGCTCACCTCCAAGCTTACCCAAGTGACAACAGGAGCCACGGGTATACCAAAACCCTCATATTTTGCGTCAGCCCTCACAAATGAAACGCATTGGCTTGCCGCGACCTTCCAGACCTTCCAGTATTGTGAGCCGTTGAAACTGATATTTTCTTGAAACATTTTGTAATATTTTCTGTATTCTCCATGTATTCTGTGTTAAGTGTAGATTTCCCACTACTTTTTCATATATATGTTAGCATTTATGTTGATAATCTTTAACAAAAAAAACAAAAACAATTAGCATTTAGTTGAAAACGAACTAGGGGGCTCATGAATTATTTAAACGTACATACCTACATATTATAACCCCCCAAATTTTGCCTTACAAACTCCATAATGAACCATAACAAAGGGAAAGTTAAGATAAGAGAGAATAAAAAAATCTGATGATATATTTTTGTAATATCGAAATCGAACGTTATTTGATGTGTGCGCGCGAGAAGCGAATCGAATAAAGAAATATACTACTACGATATGTAATAAGGTCTGCTCAGAAAAACCAAACCCTAAATAATAATAACTGATAAGGAAACGTGTTAAAAGAACAAACAAAAATCTAACCTACATTAAAACAAATACCATATTATTGTAGACAAAACTACTAAATGACAGCAATATAAATTGTCTCATCTATACACAAAAATGTATTTCAAAACAGTTTTATATTTTGCATATGAGAACATACTTTATTTGAAGCAATATTGGTGCAAAAACCAAAATTTATATTTTATGATTTTTCCTGGCTCTACTTTGTACGTGCGTGCTATATTATATTTGTAAACTATCCCACATATTTCAGCTAGTATTTTATTAGTTGAAACAAGATTTAGATGTAACAGCAATTTTTGTTAGTTAACAAACAAAACATAAAAACACTATGAATTTTCGAAATATTATGTTTAAAATAATCGAAAACATTCAAGATCACAAAATTTATACAACCATGAAAGCAATGTTCTTTCATGTCATCGTTCTGACCCAAACTGCAAACTGGTGTAAAAAAAAAAAAACCACAATTTTTTAATCTCATAAAATAAAATTTTAAAAGGGAAAAAAAAAAAAGGGAATTCACAGTTTGTAGATATCCGTGGTACTAAGACCGCTAAGTGATTAAGATACTGCTTTTATCTTTATCAACCACAATTGAAGAAGGATAGTTCTCTATTATCCAGTCATGGTTATGACAATACTAAACCGCGATTAATACCAAGGATGATCAATAAAGAAAAAAGAAATAAAAAAAATAAAAAAAAAAAAAAAGAAAAAAAAAAAAAAAAAAAAAAAAAATAATTTTTTAAAAAAAAATAAAAAAAAATTTTTTTAAAAAAAAAAAAAAAAAAAAAAAATATATTTTAAAGGGAGGTTTTAAATAGTACTCGACTATGACTATATGTCGTCAGTCGGAGAATTCGCTTCTATTACTTTGTTGAGTTTTGTTTTATTTTATTTGAGGGTTCCCTAGATACCATACAAAAAGTCTTACTACACCCTGCTTCCACGCTCGTCGCGAGATACAGGATCGTTGGGACCTAGTGTCGGATTAGGGGCCCACCAAATTTCTTTAGTTTATATTAGTTATATGTTGTTGTGTTGTAAAAATATTCCGCCAAAATCCGTTTCCTATATTGGGTGGCCTGTTGCAGAAACTCTACTAAGCCCTTCCAATTAGTGTCGCTCGCATCATTTAAAATGTCTCTAATCTGAGTTGGGCTTAAGACAGGTTGGCTAAAACATAAAATTCTGTGTTCTCGTAGTATTGGACATCTACCCAGAAAATGATTTATGTCCTCTACCTCATTTGTGTTGCACAATTCGCATTTATTCGTTGGTCCTGTAATGAATCTGTTTCCATTTAAGAGTATCATGTCACTTCTTGCCTTAATAATCCATGACACTGCCCGGGTATCTACTTGTGCATATTTTTTGCCGACGGTATGGTCAAGTTCTCGGTAAATTCTCCATTCACTTCTTAAATTTTTCCTGCACGAGTTCTGTAAGTCTCTGTCTCTTAAGCTCCGCTAATAGTGCAATGCGATTGACATTCCATAAGGTCTCGTTGCCCCAGTTCCACTCTATGTTAAGCAATGAGCTCAGTGTGAATAGCTCTTTTGCCCAGAATACATTTTTATCCAATACCAACTGCGACAGGATTCGTGGCAACCTATGGCTATCATATATAAACAGAGTTTTGTAGATATACCGAAGGTGCTGGTCCAGCATGTAGAATCTGCTACCGTATCTATCCGTATCTAGAGCAAGTGAATAGTGTGGCGTTGTTTGTGACAGGTTATAGATACGCTTAATGAAAAAAGCTTCCAGCTTATCCACTTCCTCATGTTGTAGCCCCAGACTTGCGCTCCATAAGCTTGTATTGCCCTACACACGGCTTCATAAATTTTCCACTTCATTTTAGCGGAGACATTGTTTTTGGCGAGAAGGCTCTTCCAAGTTATGTTGATGCTTTGCTTTGCAGCCGCAGTTCTAGCTTTAACATGCTTCTTGAAATTTAAAGTAGGCGTCAACATAACTCCTAGATATTTGTACTCAGGTACAATCTTTATGGGTTCGCTCTGAAATGTTCACTTTTCATTCTTTGCAAGGCGCCCTCCTTTCCTGAATACCATTATTTCCGATTTGGCCATATTCACATCCATATTCCAAGTCGGACAATAAATTTCCATCCGATCGATCATTTCCTGCAGTACAATGACTTCATCAGCCATTATAACTATGTCATCCGCATATAATAAAAGGCGTATATTTTCACTTCCCACTGTTAGGCCGCCACCTATGCTATCATGGAGATCGTCTAGGAAGAGCGCAAACAAAAGAGGCGACAGTAGACAGCCCTGCCTCACTCCGATATTGGTTTCGAAATAACCAGATAGCTCCGTACCTGTCCAGACTGCCACATTCGTGTTTGCATAAATATTCTCCAGCACATTTAGGAATTTGGTCGAGACTCCCATCGAATATAATTTGTACATCAAAAAGCTTCCTTGGGATTTTATCAAACGCAGCACGAAAGTCGACAAAGAAGGCGTATACTTTCTTTCTCTCCTTTTGTTTCAGATACACTATGGATATTAAGTTGTATATGCTGTCCACAGTCGAATACCCTTCTCGAAATCCGGCCTGATACTCTTTTAATTTGTCGTGACACTTAACCCAACTTGTTAGTCGACTGTTTAGAATGCCCATAAAAACTTTCGCTATGAAATTTATAAAGAAAATCCCTCGGTAATTTTGTGGCAGGTCTGGGTCACCTTTTTTGAAAATTGGGAATACGACACTCGATGTTCAAGTTTCTTCAATTCTTCCTGTGTCCAGCATGTCAACAGCCAGTGAGTCTATGAAGGCCATTGGGGCATTTATATAGAATTCATATGGTATTCTATCTTCTCCTGGTGCTTTGTTTAGCTTTACATGATCCAGTATTTTCAATATTTCGGTCCTGGTTATGTGCATATCCAACAAATCATCTGTTGCAAAGGTCCTCACAAAAATAATATCCGCTGCAGTTTGTACTGAGCCCAGTTGCTGCTAGTACTTAGTTCTTTTTTCCAAGCAGAGAAGTCGGTATTTCTTGTTATTTTCGACATAGGCCTATCTTATATTCTCATCTCCCGATGTTACAGACTTATTAAGCAGCTTCAGAACTTTCTTACGCTCCAAGAAGCAGTCCAAATCGAACCATTTCTGTTTACTTTTGAATTTTGGCTCAGTTGGCGTAGGGACAGCAGATTTTATAACCTCTTGTAGTTTGCCTAAACTTAGGCAGTTCGCGTCCAACTGCATCGCTGTCAATGATGTCGTAACTTTGCAATGAAAATGTTCAGCCAAAGATGGTCTCCAGATGTATTTTGGAAGCAGGTTCAGTTTTTTAGTTCTGTCTTTTCCGTGTAAAGATATTTTTTAACCTCAGAGGCAGGTGATCCGACCAACTCTGCCTCTCCACACTAAAATCTGCTATATTTGGCAGAGAATACTGCGATGCTGCCACAATATCATTTGTCGACCTGCCTACCGATCTTATGTAGGTAAAATCACCAAGTTTGTCTCCTTTTGTTAGTCCATTGAGCACGATAAGGACTTTATCATCACTAAATTCCATGAAATATTTCCCATTGCTGTCCTCCACTTTATCTCTTGCTTTTCGACCTGACGAGTTTCCAAGGGAAGGCATATCCAGACCTTCAGGCATTTCTTGAGCTAGTTCACCTATCCTAACATTTAGATCTCCAATTATAATGGGGTTTTCAGGTTGATGCTCAGCAAGGAAGTCTTCCACTTTACGAAAATCGTTTCTCCAATTGGTGCCTCTTATGTACGACGCTACTAGAGTAAGGCTCGTTTGCTGCGTTCTCAATTACTACGTTTATTACTACGTTTATGCTTACATAAAAAATCATGATTTTTGCCCATCGAAGTATGCTGTATTTATATATATAAGTCATTAACAAAATTATTTATTTTATATTTGCCTTAAACCTCATTTATTTGGTACATCTTTAACTAGTCAGACAAACTGAGTGAGTGTATAGTATGGACTAGGCTAAAAACTGCAATACTTACAATCAATTATCTCTTTCAAATAAATAATTGTTAATGGAAATTAAGATGGCATACTTTTGAGCGCAAAAAATCATGGTTTTTTGCAAGCATAAACGTAGTAATAGAAACGCATGTGATGGAAGAAAATATATCAAAATTTTCCAAGTATTTTAGCGGATTTAAAACATTTTGGACGCCTGCTGTCAGATTCGCAAATTTTGGCAGAGGAATTGGAGGTATGCTGTTAGGGGTCGATGGCAGTTTCGAGGACTTTGGCGTTATATACGAAAGAATAAACGAAAACGGATTACAAGCACTTACATTTACTACGTTTATGCTTGCAAAAAACCATGATTTTTGCGCTCAAAAGTATGCCAACTTAATTTCCATTAACAATTATTTATTTGAAAGAGATAATTGATTGTAAGTATTGCAGTTTTAAGCCTAGTCCATACTATACACTCACTCAGTTTGGCTGACTAGTTAAAGATGTACCAAATAAGTGAGGATTAAGGCAAATATAAAATAAATAATTTTGTTAATGACTTATATATATAAGTACAGCATACTTCGATGGGCAAAAATCATGATTTTTTTATTTAAGCATAAACGAAGTATATGAAATCATTGTTTTGGTCAATGCTTTGCTACCCGCTAATCTTCCAGCACCAACCACCCACCCACCCAGATACAACCCAGATGTTTTATTTGTATTGTTTTAAATGAATTGTGGAACTAAATTCAAAAATAAACAGAAAATGCCAGCGATCTCCAGTTGGAAGAATTTCACCACGAAACTCACCACAAGCCAAAGCCGTGTGTTCCGGTTTCCTGTGTTCCGGGCCGCGTTTTTTCATTCTGAAAAGTACGATGTAAGTGGCGGCGCGCATTTTTTTTTTACTCAATAATATTTATGTTTTTTTTTATTTCAGATGGTTAATATTTACGTTAATGAATGTGATTGCGCCGGAGGCGGACGCAGAGGAGGAGGTCGAGGCAGAGGTGGTCGAGGTGGCGGCAGAGGTGTCGGTGTCGGTGGCGGTGGAGAAGGCGTCCCACACCGCAACGCTGGTGGCTACAACCAGCAGCAAAACTGGAGCGGTGGCCCACACCGCAACGCTGGCTACAACCGCTTTCAGCCGTATCAGCGAGGAGGTAAGCATTATAAAAAAACTTCCCCAAATACCCGACTCTTCTTAAAATTTATATTTTGTTTTAGGAGGTCAAGTCAACGCCAGACTGGGCAGCGGCGGACCCCAGCGTGGTTTCCTTTGGGGTAAGTGAAAACTTAAGGGGGTAGTACAAGTTGCGCGTCCTGTTTTTAGATGCTTTTTTAATAATTCACAGAAAGAAAACGAAAAGATATTTTCCAAATCGGTTTTTTTTATTTCAAAGTTAATGAGTGAATAAAAAATACAGTCATAAAAGTGATTTTATACTTTATTTTAATCTTTTGCAGGCGGCAACGAAGGAAGCGGTGGTGGTGGCCAAGTGCTGGGTGGAAATCCCAATGGCCACCTTATGCAACAGGGCGAAGGCGGCAGTGGTAAGTCCAGCATATAATTTCATTATTTCCTGATATTAATATTAAAACTCAACTCTTGCAGGCGGTAATGAAGCTGAGCAGACGAACGCGCAGGCCCGCCAAGGTGCTCTGCCAGGCCAAGCGGCCATCATACGCCAGGCCGTGATGGCGGCTCTGCGGCAGCAGGAAATGCTTCTTTTATTCTTATAATTAATAATTCTTATAATTAATAATATAATTAAAAACTTAAATAAATATATATAAAACTGTTTAACCTGACTGACTGACGGAAAATTCGATATGAAAAAATCTATTTTTCATCCGATTGACTTGAAATTCGGTTTGTAAGGACAGTAAGTGAATAAAATTGAAATGTAACCTAATTTCATACGATTGGCTTTAAACTTTGTTTGTAAGGATAGTATAAGAAATATCGAAATAACTGTAACTCGGGCTGCCGTTTTTCATTGTACTGGCTGTGTGCGGGACCTGGACCTCGACCTGGAGATGGCACTGGTCCTGGACGTTGAAGTGGACGTGGACCTGAAAGTGGCCATTGAGGTGGCCATGGAGGTGGCCATGAAGGTGGCCATGGTGGTGTAAAATGGTCCAAAAACCGCAATATTTGCAAAATTCTTAATCTCGGTGAAACTTTGGGGATTTGCTAGACGCTTGCCCGGTAGGTTTTTAAGCAGAAGAAATGGGCGGAAAATGGTGCACAATCTGCGAAATTTGAAAAATTATAGCGTTCATCCTGATGCAATGCAACTTTGAGGAATGGTTGGAGAATTGGTGGAAAATGTTATTTGTTCTCCGATCTTTATCAAATTGTGTTTGTAAGCTTTAAACTTACAAAGTTCACCACCAAGATCGGAAATGTCAGGAGAGACTTTATTTTTAACCGCGGAAGGGGCATAAGAGTTAATCTCTGCTTTCAGCCGATGTATGTAAGATACGGTCAAATATTTTCCGATTTGTGAAATCCACCCCCAAGTCGGAAAAGAAAAACTGATACTCTTATCGGTTAAAATAGCTTAACTGACGGCGGCGCAGCGAAGCAAGCCGGGATATTTTCTAGTTAAATATAATTAAACTTACTTTGACTTCTTATTCGTAATTTTTATGCTGTTTCGGAAGACACCACTCTTCCTCATCAGCGATATTTGCTTTGTGAAAAGACATAAAGCAGGTAGATCGGACAGCTTGTTTGTATTCACGATTTTCTATCGCGTTAATATTAACTGTACCAAGCTCTTCAGCATTTTAGCTATTCAAACATGCAATTTACAAATGCTTCAATATTTTCAGTTTCTATTTTCATTTATTTTCATATTTATTTATATATATATTTCATATTTATTTTCAGTATCCTTATATCCTGCGTATCTCACTTGTAAAGCTTTGGGGAAGCTAAAAGTGCGTTCGTGGCCTGGACATCCGGGAACAACGCACTTTTGTAGTGGAACTGTAGTGGTCCTGTAACAACAGAGAGTTATGTTATAAAAATGTATGAAATGTATTGTAAGCATATGACAAAATAATCAAACATTTTGAAAACACTTAATATATAAATGGTAGCACATGTTAAAAGGAAAACAGAAATAGTATTTTTTATACCAGTATCCTATATGAAATATTTTTATTAAGAGAATTTTACTTACGGTTTGGACAGCGTCTACAAGGCTTCGGCTGCCTCAGGTTCTCCCTGAGTAAACCTAAAAAAAGGAAATAAAACAAATACATTTATTTAAGGGTTTTTTTTTTATAATATTTGACCCTCTATCCCAAAGGGTTGACATATGTAAGAGCTCCACTAGGGCTGCACTGTTGGGGATAAGGGGAGGTGTTGCTGACAGAGTTCACACTGAGGTGTAGTGTGAACCAAGCAGAAGAGGTGACCATCCTCATATGAGTAGGCCAACAAACTGCCCGGAGTACATACAGTATGTCAAGAAAGTGTTTTTATACAGTAAAAAGACTCGCATTCTTCACTTATTTTGCAAAAAAAGGTCCTTTCTCTGAATGGAATTTTGTTTTTAATTTATTTTGATTCTTTATGGTTTTTAAAACTAGATTGCAAAAGAAAGTAACCAATTCTTAAGAATAAAAATTAAAAACCAAATAAATCCTTTTTAAAAAGTGTCTATTAAGTGTTTTTACACAATGTGTAAATTAATATAAAGCTCAAATGGTTAATTAAATATTGATTCTAGGCAAGTTTTCCATATCTTTCCCATCCATAATTCCATATCTCTAATGGTTTGGCTGTAAATTTCGATTTAAGATTAATATTATGAAAAGATAATGAATATTTAATTAACCATTTGAGCTTTATATTAGTTTACACATTGTGTAAAAACACTTAATAGACACTTTTTAAAAAGGATTTATTTGGTTTTTAATTTTTTTTAATGTTAAAACTAGTGAAGAATGTGGGTCTTTTTACTGTGTACGTACTGTATTTGGAAATGTATTTGGAGATGCACTGGCCAGACTTGCCACAACCAACGAGCTGCAACTTTACTTACATTTTAGCTTAATTGTATTTTATTGTAGTTGTAGTTCTTAATAATTAATAAATTCAATTTTAGTTTTTAATTATTTTTCATACTTGTCGCACACACTTGTTTTGTTGTTCTGGTTGTTTTCGTTGTTCTTTCGCACACACTTCTTTGCTTTGTAATTTTAGGGCTACCATAGCCCTGTAAAATGAATTCACCACTTTGGAATCGCCAAATTCAAATGTAATCGCTGTCACGCAAATTTATATTGTTAATTAAAATTATTTTTAAACATACTTCAGATGTTATTTCACATAAGTTAAAGTTAAATAAAATAAAGAAAACCTATATATTTATACGCATTTCATATTAAAAAAGTTTGAGAGCCCTTGTCGGGTTCATTAGATCAAAGCAGCAGAGCCAATGTCAACAATACAGTTTCGAGAAGCATTGGCCGAATAGAAGTGAAAGGGAAACATGAAAGCTAACTTCATTATGACGAGGCTGGCCGTGAATTTGAACGATAATGATCTTCTTGGCATTGAACTTGAATTCTGAACAGCTGACATGCAAACGGGGAAAAAACCAAATGCATTGGCAGAGCTTCTTCGCAATACGACTGCGCGCCAGCAATACCTTGGAATTCTAACATATTTTTAATCAAAATTATTTGTAAACATACTTCGGATATTATTTGCCATAAGTTAAAGTTAATCCATATTTGGCCACTTGAGCGGTTTACAAAAAATTGCAGGAAAAATAGATAGTGTAGGTGTTTTGCTATGGATTTTTCAATTTAAAAATGAATTGTGCAAATGACACATACCCACCGAAAATTCTTTTTTATTAAGAATAAATTTTAAAAAACCTAACTGAATCATTGTCAACAAAAAGCAATTAAAAAATTTCTTCTCCTAACTTTACTCCAGCTTTGGCAATAGCCAGTGGCACAAATTCTTTCATACGTACATAGACAGCAGCAACAGCAAGGCATAATCCGCAAAAAGATAGACCAAGCTGGCACTGCAAATAACATGAGTGCTTCTTGCTAACAGGCCCAGACCAAAGAGAATTAAATACCCAGAGTGGAATTCGCTCTCACTGTTAACTTAACAGAAAAAAAACCATGCGGCTATCGAGGCGGTGGCAGTTTTCGGAGACGAAAGCATTGGCATTTCGGACTCGAGCGCTTCGGGCATTATCTTTGCACAAGCATTTTTGTTTCTTCTGCTTCAGTTCCTCATTTTTCATTTGCTGTGCGCCTGGTTGTAAGTTTGCGCACACATGAAAAACATTGCTCATATAAATCAGAATATGAAGGAAATTTTAAGTTGTAATAGGTTTTTATTATGAAGAAAAAATATTTCCCAATCTTTATCTCATTTTATTTTTAACTGAATCCCAATCGGTAAACTGATTTGGCAACTAACAATATGAAGACTATTTCCATTTTATTTGAACCAGTGGTGTCCAAACTCACACAATGAAAGCGTTTGCTTGTATGCGAAGCGGCGAAACACGAAGCCAAGGTGTCGTTTTACTGCTTTACACTGAAAATATAAAATGCGTGCGATTCAAACATAAAACAAATTAAATCGATGCGCACCATAATTGTATTGTATCACTAAATGGGCGACATTGTCTGGCCAGACCTAAAGCAACTGTATAAGATGCTAAGCTTAGCAAAGTTTTATCAATTTTATTGTTGTCAGGTTGGAGGAATTCTTCCTTGTCAGCTATAAACATTAAAAAATGTCTTGCCTGCATCTCTAAAATTTTTAAATCTCTCTCCCTTCCCTTTATTTCATTATAACCCCGTGAAAGTAGTTGTTAGTGCCTTTTAATAACATCAAAGGTAAAGCGACATGCAACGTAATGGCACAATAACCATTGAGCGTTACCATCCATATTCTCAATGAAAAATAATTCATTTTCCCAATTAAGATTAAACATTTTTTTCAGTGTAGTGTAAAAATCAGGCGCTTTATGGTCTTTCCTCATTGAATGCTGAATAGCAACTGAACTGCTGCCGAGCGTTCTATTTATAGAATACACATATTCTTCCTCTCTCTATACATGTGACGCTGCGAAGCCGGCAGTATTTGGCATCGCTGATTTGAACATATCCACTCGCGCATCTTGCCTGTGAATGGATGTGTACATCAGCGGTAGATATTTGATTTTGTAATTTGCTTGTGCGCTTGTGTCGCTTGACACTGAAAGAAAGAAAATCGTCAACGCCGCATTTTTGCTTTCAGTTGGTTGCTGAAGCGCATTGCCGCTTGGTTTGTTGCACTAGCGATACAGTCGTCGATGATAAAAAAAGTTAACACAAAATGTCAAATAAGAAGTTTATGGTTCTAGGCTGTGTTGGTAGAGCCAAAAGTTTTCGAGTTCCTGAAAATTGTGTGGGTGATTGGTGCGAAAATTTTAATTTGAAGTAGATATGCCATTTTGCAGGCGGGCGTTGGCTCCGGGCGGAAAACTATTTTTATATACTTTTATTAGTTTCACCTCAAAATAAGTACTCGGGGATTTTGGGTGGTTTGATTTCATTTCTGGCAATATTTTTCCAATTTTGGAGGGGGGAAGGCGGAAAATTAAGCCAAAAACTGAATAGGGTGCCGTTTTATTGGATTTTAGGAGCTTTGATTGAATTTCTGACAGCTTATTTTCAATCGGTGGGGGAGTGGACCGACCCATGGAGGGGGAGGGGGATAAAATATCAAAAAATCAAATGGAATATCGTTTTATAGGTTTTTGGGTGATCCAATTTCATTCCTGACAATGTTTTTCGAAGAGCAACCCAAGAGAGAGAAGAGTGGGGCTTTCGTACAATTTCCCAGAAAAAAATTCCATATGGGGAACTTCAAAAACTAGTCAGATTTGGCAAATGTTTGGTACACCGTGGTCTTATGTGAATACTTACTTTCTGCCCGATTTTCATTAAGATCGAACAATTTTTAGATGTAGCTCCCATACAAAGTGAATAAGTATACAAAATTATAAGAACATTAAAAAGTTTTTTTTTTGTTCAGCCGGTTCTTAATTATTGCGGTCTGAAAAATATAAAATAGTGCTGCCCATCACCGTTACGACCGGTGCTGCCCATAATTATTTGTTTTCCTTATAACTCGACAACCGCACATCAGATCTTTACCATTCCTTTGACGGATCGATAAATAGTCTTGATTTCAAAATATGCTCAGAAGATTCGAACCATCTATATATCTATAAAACTGACGAAGATATGATGTTTTTTCTAAATTACGTAGGCGGGAGGTGGCGTGGTAAAAATAGAAAACGAACTTGTAACGAGACAAAGTGTTATTTAGACCTTAATTCAACTATATGAAGTGTTCATCAAGTCTTAGATGAAAACAGTTACGTTTCATAGACTTTCAGAGTGCCTGTCACCTGAAGGATCGCTCTGCATTTGCTGAAATATACAAATTTTGGTTAACAGATTTCTACAATGTGTGTTTTTCCGAAGCGAACAGCCTTGTAGACGCTGTCCAAACCGTGCTGCATTTTAATTAAACCTAATGCAGAGCTCAATGGACAGTTTTTGGAAAGCGAACTTGTTAAATTTGGAGATGACCTTTTTGAAATAGTTAGATTTTATAACAAAACAACGCCTTGATTCACAATTCACCCTCTTCAAAGGTTTCTCGATCTTCCCGAAACATTCCAGTTTTGCAGTGGTCAGCGATTAGCCCGGGCTTAAACCCCAATTTTTAAGAATAGTCGACTGTTTTAGACACTCATGCAACTTAAATACGATTTGATTGCAAAATGGGAACACGAATCTTCAAAAATTGGTAGATTTCTCGGATCACCAGAAGAAGGTTATAAAGGCAAATGGAAAGCACATTTGCCAATAAATAATAAACAAAAGTATAAAATTCCTACAAAGCTAACTAACATAGGTAAAAAAAAATGCAGACCAATGCAAAGTGCACGTATACTTATTTCATTTGATTTTTATTTGTTTATTATTTAATATCTTTATTTAATATATTTAAAAGCATAAAGCAATTGGAATTGTTATTGGCATATTTTGTATTCTTTTCATAAGAACTATAAGCTTAAAATAAATTAGAACTCATTATATTCCTTAAAAATTTCTTTAAAAATCTATGCACATATACTTTTTTCCCTGATTTACATGCACGCGACAAAAAAAATTCCATTCATATTATAACAAACAAATTTGAGGCCAGGTATTTGGATGAGCACACAAAACCATCAATGAATGCATAGACAAATCAAGCAAAGCAAAACAAGCAATTTGGCAACCACGCATTTTGACAGGCAGCCATTACTATTTTTGTGTTTTGTTTTTCTCATTTCTTTTCAAATCAGCTGTTTGGCTTTGCGGACTCCGAAAACTGCCACCGCCTCGATAGCCGCATGGTTTTTTTTCTGTTAAGTTAACAGTGAGAGCGAATTCCACTCTGGGTATTTAATTCTCTTTGGTCTGGGCCTGTTAGCAAGAAGCACTCATGTTATTTGCATTGCCAGCTTGGTCTATCTTTTTGCGGATTATGCCTTGCTGTTGCTGCTGTCTATGTACGTATGAAAGAATTTGTGCCACTGGCTATTGCCAAAGCTGGAGTAAAGTTAGGAGAAGAAATGTTTTTATTGCTTTTTGTTGACAATGATTCAGTTAGGTTTTTTAAAATTTATTCTTAATAAAAAAGAATTTTCGGTGGGTATGTGTCATTTGCACAATTCATTTTTAAATTGAAAAATCCATAGCAAAACACCTACACTATCTATTTTTCCTGCAATTTTTTTTTTAAGCCGCTCAAGTGGCCAAATATGGATTTGGTAGGTTTTATTTTATTTAACTTTAACTTATGGCAAATAATATCTGAAGTATGTTTACAAATAATTTTGATTAAAAATATGTTAGAATTCCAAGGTATTGCTGGCGCGCAGTCGTATTGCGAAGAAGCTCTGCCAATGCATTTGGTTTTTTCCCGTTTGCATGTCAGCTGTTCAGAATTCAAGTTCAATGCCAAGAAGATCATTATCGTTCAAATTTACGGCCAGCCTCGTCATAATGAAGTTAGCTTTCATGTTTCCCTTTCACTTCTATTCGGCCAATGCTTCTCAAACTGTATTGTTGACATTGGCTCTGCTGCTTTGATCTAATGAACCCGACAAGGGCTCTCAAACTTTTTTAATATGAAATGCGTATAAATATATAGGTTTTCTTTATTTTATTTAACTTTAACTTATGTGAAATAACATCTGAAGTATGTTTAAAAATAATTTTAATTAACAATATAAATTTGCGTGACAGCGATTACATTTGAATTTGGCGATTCCAAGGTGGTGAATTCATTTTACAGGGCTATGGTAGCCCTAAAATTACAAAGCAAAGAAGTGTGTGCGAAAGAACAACGAAAACAACCAGAACAACAAAACAAGTGTGTGCGACAAGTGTGAAAAATATTTAAAAACTAAAATTGAATTTATTAATTATTAAGAACTACAACTACAATAAAATACAATTAAGTTAAAATGTAAGTAAAGTTGCAGCTCGTTGGTTGTGGCAAGTCTGGCCAGTGCATCTCCAAATACATTTCCAAATACAGTATGTACACAGTAAAAAGACCCACATTCTTCACTAGTTTTAACATTAAAAATATTAAAAACAGAGCAGAGCACCTTGGCGGGCCAGCGCGTTCGTCTGCTCAGCTTCATTACCGCCTGCAAGAGTTTAGT
Organism: Lordiphosa collinella; assembly: GCA_018904265.1. Taxonomy (NCBI): domain Eukaryota; kingdom Metazoa; phylum Arthropoda; class Insecta; order Diptera; family Drosophilidae; genus Lordiphosa; species Lordiphosa collinella. The sequence goes on along the minus strand of JAEIFV010000980.1, from coordinate 32,717 downwards.
TTTAATATTAATATCAGGAAATAATGAAATGATATGCTGGACTTACCACTGCCGCCTTCGCCCTGTTGCATAAGGTGGCCATTGGGATTTCCACCCAGCACTTGGCCACCACCACCACCACCGCTTCCTTCGTTGCCGCCTGCAAAAGATTAAAATAAAGTATAAAATCACTTTTATGACTGTATTTTTTATTCACTCATTAACTTTGAAACAAAAAAACGATTTGGAAAATATCTTTTCGTTTTCTTTCTGTGAATTATTAAAAAAGCATCTAAAAACAGGACGCGCAACTTGTACTACACCCTTAAGTTTTCACTTACCCCAAAGGAAACCAGGCTGGGGTCCGCCGCTGCCCAGTCTGGCGTTGACTTGACCTCCTAAAACAAAATATAAATTTTAAGAAGAGTCGGGTATTTGGGAAATTTTTTTTTATAATGCTTACCTCCTCGCTGGTACGGCTGAAAGCGGTTGTAGCCAGCGTTGCGGTGTGGGCCACCGCTCCAGTTTTGCTGCTGGTTGTAGCCACCAGCGTTGCGGTGTGGGACGCCTTCTCCACCGCCACCGACACCGCCACCGACACCGCCACCGACTCCGCCAACGACACCGCCATCGACACCGCCACCATCACCGACTCGTCGGTTGGACCCATGTCAGTCGCTGGGTTGGTAGGTCATTTCTCCTGAGGCGAGAATGCGTTGCTAGCATGGAAAGAGATTTTGCAAGTTGATTTGGGTGGGTGAGAAGCTTCTCAGAATATTTTTGTTTAAGTTGCTCTATTTCAGTTTCGACCAATGGGATGCTGAGGTCGTTGTGGATACACTCATTGCGAATGTACCATGGCGCTCCAGTGATGGTTCTGAGAATTCTTGACTGTGATCTTTGGAGGATGTCCACACTGCTCGCACAGGCATTTCCCCATAACTGCGAGCTATACGTCCAGATGCTTTTGTACAGTAGGACTTTATATTCCAGTTTAAGAGGGGAACGCGAGTTGATTAGCCAGTGAAGGCTATTGGCCTTTAGCTTGATTTGAAGCTTTTTCGACTCTATGTGTTTGCGCCATGTGAGCCTTCTATCGAGGTGCACACCTAGGTATACAACATCGTTTGGTTGCGGGATCTGGGTTGCATTTAAGGATAGCTGGGGACAGGTGCTTCTGTTGAGTGTGAACGTCACATGTTTACACTTTTGCTCGTTGATTTTCTTGGTATGTCGGCAGTGTACATTACATATAGGAGAGGACCGAGTACGCTACCCTGCGGCACTCCGGCTCCTATAGTGAACTCTTCCGTTGTGTACTCATTTTGACGAACTGTAAATACTCTGTTACTGACGTAACTTTCTAGTACTTTGTGAGTATTTGGGGGAAGCATTGTCCTTATCTTGAATATAAGACCATCCAACCAAACGCGGTCAAATGCTTGGGCAACATCTAAGAAAATTGCAGAGCAGTATTCGTGGTGCTCAAACGCAGTCCGAATGTCTGAAGTTAAACGGTTGACTTACTCAATAGTCCCGTGCTTTGCTCTAAACCCAAATTGATGTGAGGGAATGATACCTTGTGCATGGCCATCAATTTTACTGAGTAGGATCTTCTCAAATAGTTTTGACAGGCAAGGTAGCAGACTAATGGGTCTGTATGATGACGCTTGTGTTTTATCTTTTCCTGGTTTTTGAATCATTATGATTGTGGACCTCCTCCACTGAGTTGGAAAGTATCCACATCGCAGAACAGCATTGAAAAGTCTTGAGATATATGTAATGGCGGGACTTGGAAGTTCCATAATCATTTTAGGCGTAATAAGGTCATGTCCAGGAGCTTTTCTAGGATTTAGCTCTCCGATGGCATTTTTTATTTCTAGCGAATGAACTTTGATTGGGTCAGTTTGTGCGGCGGTCGGAACCAATGGAAGTTCATAGCCATTGGTTGAAGGATTTGGCTGGAAAACATTTCTAAGATGAAGTGCAAAGACAGTTGCCTTTTCTTCGTCGCTGCGGGCCCATCTTCCTGTCTGATCTCTTAGAGGCGTGTCTACCTTTGCAGGTGGCTTTATGCTGGCGCGTGCCCTCCATAGGGGAAATTTGGTGCTTGTAGGCGATAATTTTTCGATATAACGGCTATGTGCTAGCTGCTGCTCTTCGGCTTCGAGTGCTTTGCGAAGTACGCGTTCTGCAAGTCTTAGACGGGTTTTTTGCGGCAGGCGATCTAAAGCTTTGCCATTCTCTTTCTTGCACGACGCTTTTCTGAGACCAGCCGGTCAATGTAACTGTTTGTCAATCTACGATCTGGCTGAGGGCTGAGGGCGGGGAATGCCATTTGCATTCCAGAGTGAAACTCGTAGGAGAGCCATTATTTGGATTGTTGCGAAGTGAGCATTTGAATGAGAATTCCTTGCGTTCTCATTTGTTCTTGCATTGCGTTTTGCATAAATACCATAAAATCCTTCAGCGTCTGCTGTAACGATAGAAACATAGTTTCTAAGCTACTATAGTTTGATGGTTGTTCCGCTTGTTTTGATGGCAGTGTCGGCTCACTTCGGATTTCATGCGAAACCGTAGATATGGGTGCGGGTCTGTCATTTCCTAGTTTCAAAGGCGCTTGCGAAAGAAACACCTTGGGTTGTAGTCGTTGGGGCAAAGGTCGATCTCGTAGCTTTGGTGAAGAAGACTCCAGGGGTCGACTGCGAGGGTGTGAACTGATTAAGGTTTCCATTGGATCGGGCAAATTCTGTGCGCGTATTAATCCTGCTCTTCAGATCTTTGTAGACTGGGCAACCTCTGTAGTTTGCAGTGTGGTTACCTCCACAGTTACTGCATTTTTTGACAGATGGATCCTCCTTGTTAGCAGGGCATGAGGCAGTGTTGTGCAGCTCTCCGCATGCTACACAAACTGATCGCAGGGTGCAGTAGGCTTTTGTGTGCCCAAATTCTTGGCAATTGGTACATTGCACTGGATTTGTGCGTTTGTGCGGCTCCTCTACGGTTATTCTGCGGTGCAATAGGAAAGGTAGTTTGTAAATTGGGTGCACTACATTATTTTTAGGAGCTGTGTCTTCCGGGCTTAGTTCAACTTTGAATAGTGGCTGTGGTATTTTGTCCCTGTTTATTAAGTTAATAACGGACTTGACCTTGAATCCCTTTTCCTCCAAGGCAGAAGCGACTTCGGTTGCAGGTACACTTGATTCAATGCCCTTGATTACTACCTGTAGGCCTTTGCTACTTTTTAGTTGGTAGGTGTAGTAGCTTTTTTTTCAGCTCTTAGGCATTTTTCGACAGCTCGGTAATTTTCTTCGGTGTTGACTTGGAGCTTTGTTTCGCGTATATTGCCTTTGCTGACGGATGTTATATAAAAGTTGTTGTTGCCTATTAGCGAAACAAGCTTTGCTACTAGCGCCGCACAGTTGCTATCCCTTAAATGGGTGGAGGCTTTGGCTTAGGGGCATTTGGAGCTTTTTCTTCACACTCAGCATCAGAATGTTGACCAAGAATTTGGAACCTATTTCCAGTGAGGGGATCTTTGTCCACAGGTATATCGCTTGTTTTGTTTATCTTTGGAGTGTTGCCGCTTTTTTTGTTTTGCGGGCTTAATTTGCGTTTATTTATTTGTACATACCGATCGATGCCAGTCTGCACATACGAACGGGTAGTAGGTGTTGCACTTTGTTGTGTTTGTATTTGCGGGAGGTCGTGCTGAGTTGACATTTTTGAAAGTAGGTTAGTGGGGAACGTTGGTTTCTGGATACTTGCTGTTGTTGTTGTTGAGCTTGTCGATTGAGCGGTGGTCAGCGTTATCGTTGTGGTTGTTGAACTTGACGAAAAGCTAGTCATTGGTGGCTTAGGGGGCGGTGTGGGGCATTGGGAGCTCCAAGTCGGAGTAGGGGTATGAGAGCTTGCGGTCGCTTTGCTTGTGGTGGTTGCGTCGGGGGACACAATCGAAAAATAAGCGTTGTTGTTGCGTGTTATGGAGAGTCGTCGATCGTTTTGCTGTTGTAGCATTTGGGCATTGAGTTCTCTCTGACTCATGGTGTTGTTGGTATTTTTGCCAGTTGCATTTGTTGAACTATTACGCGTTGACATTTATCAAAATTTAATTTAGTTAAATATTAACTATTAGATATTTTTGGACAACATAAGCATGAGTGCTTATGAATGTCCATCAGCGTCTTTTATCGCGGGTCGAAATTGTTTATTTAAACAACCGAATTAAGCACTTTTACAACGATTTAAACCGGAGCGCGACAAAAACACGTCCGACCTGCTCGGCAGTATGCAATTATTTCTAAAATCAATGTTAAATTAATAAATTCCAAATAAATGGTCAAATTGGGAAATTCAGCAACAATTTCTTTGCTTAAAATGTAAAATTTCCAAACCCATTTACATTGCTCCATCGCACTGGGGTCCAGAAATGTCACTTTTTGGCCAAAACTCTGTCATTTCTACACCAGACTAGCTAGGAAGCTGAAATTTGTAAAAATGTTAAAAATTTTTGCATAAAATAGCTATAAGTATTCTTAATCATTTCCGACAATCGTTTTATCCAGTTTCTCAAACAGTTTCAACATGGATTTTTATTTAATTTAAAATTTATAAAAATTCATTTTTGCCACAACTCAATGTTTCCTTCAATAAAAATGACACTCAATTGCTAGAAACATTTAATGAGAAGACAACGCATAATGGCTACAACGCCGCAGCAACATTTCGAACTAGCCAGCAACAAAACCCAAGTATCTTTTCACGGACTATCCATTAACAGCACTCAATTCTGAGAAGCTGCGCAACATGGCTCTCTAGTACTCACTCCGCTCTGGCGGCTACTGAACGACTGATGACGATGACTGCCGACCTATCGATAATAACGTCTATCGCCTTAACAGGGATGCCACCTCGGTGTATGCAGGGCCGTACAACATCGTATATATATACTTTATAGGGTCGGAGATGCTTCCTTCTGCCTGTTACATACTTTGCACAAACTTAATATACTCTGTGTAAATCTGGTACAGAGTATAAAAATAAAAAAGTGCTCATATGTCGAAATATGTTTCAAATTGTAGAAGTTATTAGCATTTATTTAAAAAATGAGCAATTTTAGTTTTGCCATTCAAATGGTATTAAAAATTTCTATGGTCTAACCTGATAGCGGAATTCCATAATATTCATATCCTGGTGAAATCATTCACCATGCTCAACACTCTAACGACGAGGTTTTCAGGGGTAAATCCAAAAACTGAACTAAACCAAAATGTTCACTACTGTTTGCAATATAATGTGTAGCGTTTGAATACAAAAAATACATTAATAAAATATGCAAAGTTTACATAACAAACACTCAAAGGTCACCAACCGGAATCACCAAAATTTACATATTACATTCTATTAATTTCTTATTAAATATGGTGAGACTTTATTGTAGTTAGAACTCAGAAAATTTTTAAGAAACGAAGTGACAACACGACGGGACGAGCTCTACGCGTCCTCCTTATCCTTGGACAACATCAAATTGAATTTGGAGTCCTCCAAAAGTATTTTAATTTGCGGCCCAACAAACACACCATCTTTGATTTTTGCCCAGGATAGGTTAAGGAACACGCTCTTCAAATATGCAAATGCATCTTCGTATCTTTGTAAGGCCTTCACAAAATTTTTAAACAAATACAGTCTTATATGAAAGGGTGGCAGTATATTTTGCCCCTTACAAGTGGCTCCAACTGTTCATTTTCATTAATTCGTTCGTTCCGGCCATTATTTTCGAACGTAATGCTTGTGGCGTTCCCGACTGACCCATTTGCACAAAAACACATGTGTTTAGTAAATCCCTGTTGCAATCCTTGAACTTTTGCAACAACTTTCAGGTCAGCGCAAATTTTCCAGTTATTTTACAAGCTCTTCAAAGCTTTAATGTGACTTCATGATTAGTGAGCATTTCGGTCACTTTATTACCTAGGAGTCGGACCAAAATCATTATACAACAGAACAACTAGTGTTTGTGCTGATCTCTAAAAACTCTTTGACAAATTCAAAAAGGGTGCACACAAATGGCGAAGCAAAGCGAACCATAGACATTTTTAATACCATTTGAACTGTAAGACTGAAATTGGTAATTTTAAAATAAATGCTAATGAGTTCTACAGATTCTAACAAATTTCGATAAATGAACACCTTTTTAATTTTTTATATATTAGTTTACATCCTCCAAAAGAGAAAGAAATTAAAAAAAAAATTTTTGTTAGTTTAAATAATGGTGTAATGAACGGGGTTTTCAAATTTTTGAAAATGAAACGAAATGTTCGATAATTTTCCCAAAAGGATTTTCGAAAACTCGAATTGGTTTAGGAGAGAAAGCCCTTTTAGTGACTAAAGGTGACCCAAATGTTCTTGCAACTGCAAACTTTAAACGCGCTTTTGTCGAATCCACGTTTTTCAAAATAGCGGCCGCGATTCAGCCAAAACTACTAGACCGATTTTGTTCAGCGAGGTGTCAAACGACGCAGAATTGTCGTCATTCTGGCCTGAACCTACAACTTTAAATACAACAATTATTAGTATTTTTTTTACACTAGAATTCGAAAAAACATACCAAAAACAATTTTTCATTTTCAAAGTGCCACCATTTTGTCAAAAATAAACTTTTTTTCAAATCTAAGGTTCAGGCCAGAACTATATCGATACTAAGCCAGAATCTTTTTTCCTTTTTGAATTCGGAAAACGGAGTGATCCCGAATCACGGCCGCCATGGGCGCCCTTTTTGTTTTCATACCACTTTTCGCAGACCAGAATCTTTTCAGCCGACGTCACAATTCTAAAACAAAAATTTTTTTTATTTTTTATTCATTCATTAACTTTCAAATAAAAAAAAACCGATTTGAATAATATCCTTGCGTTTTCTTTCTGTGAATTTTTAAAAAAGCATCTAAAAACAGCACGCGCAACTTGTACTACCCCTTAATGGGAGCGACGAGGCCATAAAGTTTGTTCTAAAAATTACGTATACGCCGCGAATTCTACATCAACTTTTGAAAGTCTTGCAAGGTATTTCGATTTTGATAAAGAAATTGCCCTATATTGTTATATTCCTAGGCAAGGAACGTAAAGCTAAATTTAATTTTTTTTTTCAATTTTTTTTCTATTTAACAAGTATATATACTTTATGAGGTCGGAGATGCTTCCTTCTATGTGTTAAAACATCCGGACAATTTAATAATACCCTCTGCAAGGGTATAAAAAGAGAGTCACTCACAAATAAGGAACTTATAGAGGGGAATGAAAACGAATCCGCTGATACACATGAAAAGGGAAATAATCTGAAACGATTCAATTCTAATTGAATTCATATAACAAAATCTTGGTTAGGTTGATGAATTGATTGATAAAATGTCCCCTTCTTATCCTTTTCAAAGCAGAATGCTGCCCATTTCCCTACAAAGCAGGCATCAGCAAACTTAAGACGTGTTTTTTAAGCCCTAAAACTTAAATATTTTAAAGGCTAGAAAGTTAAAATTAAGCTTAAAAGCATGAAGCTTGCCTATCTTTAATTTAAATACCATTAAAAAATACATTTTCTATAGGGACAAATTCCATATAAAATAAGTTATTTTTTGCGGCTTATTACTAAACGGTTTACGCTCCCAAGCCCTCGAGTCTACTCACTTGTACAGCTGGGGTACTAGTTATTTATACTATTTTGTATTTTGGGAATAGCAAATAACTACAAAATTTTTTAAATCAAAATGATCTCCATTTAAATGCATGTACTTATATGCATTTACTCAAAACCGTTTTCGAAGCACTTTTACCAATGGCGCTCCTCCCCCACGATTAACTCAATAGCCCCAAGAAAAAAACAAATTATCTGGCCATCCTAACTAATTGGCCAGAAAGTTTTATGTTACCGGTCAAAGAAGCAGAAAGTTACTTAATTTATCAATATAATATTTTAATACCCTTGCAGAGGATATTATAAAATTGTCCGGATGTTTGTAACGCATTGAAGGAAGCACGACGAGCTGAGTTGATTTAGCCCTGTCCGTCCGTCTGTCTGTTTCTATGCTATCTCCTCCGTCAGTTTGAAAGCTATCATCACCAAACTTTGCACGAAGTCTCTTAGTACTAACGAGGGCCGTCCCAGAAATGGCCGACCTAGCACAGTAGTGTTGGAAAATGTTCACAAAAAATATTAAAAAGGGGAAGTACCGACTATTAAAAGCTTAAGTTTGAAGTTTGGTGCCTTTGCCATGCACAGTTTTTTTTTGGTCGATTTCAATAGAGAACGCTTGTTATTGATTTGCAAACATGGACAAAATTGGTCATCGTTATGTGATACAGTACTTTCGTTTCAAAGGTCTTTGTCCAACCAATATTAAAAAGGAGCTGGATTCTACCTTACGTAATTCTGCTCCCTATTTTACAACAATAAAATATTGGGTGGCTGAGTTTAAGCGAGGTCGTTTGAGCTGCGAAGATGAACTTCGTAATGGGCGTCCAAATGAGGTGACCACTTCAGAAATGGTGGCCAAAATTAAAAAATGTGTATGAGTGACCGGCGATTGAAAGGTCGTGAGTTAGCTGAATGTGTAGGCATTTCAAAAAGTGCTGTACATAGCATATTGACCGAAAAATTGGACATGTAAAGTTATGCGCAAGATGGGTGCCGCGTTTGCTGTTCCATCATGACAATGCGCCAGTTCACACCTCTGCCGTTGCAATGGCTAAAATGAATGAATTAAAATTTGAATTGCTACCTCACCATATGAGCGCTGCCCCGACTTACGACATCAAGATCGTGCTAGGCGATTTTTAACGCACAAATCGGAGGAGAGAATAGGTTTATCGCCCGACTATCGATTTAGCCTACACGATGATTCCAACGGGAAATGGTAAGAGGCTAATAGACTTCGCTTCGGGCCGGAACATGGTCATTAGTAGCACCAGATTTGGAACACCGCAACGACCATAAGGCTACAAGGACGTCCCCTGGTCAATCAATACGAAACTAGATTGATCACTTTGCGATGCACGGTACTTTCTCGAGTGTTCTAGGACGTACGTGTGTGCCGAGGAGCCAATATTGACTCGGATCACTACCTTGTTGCAGCCAGTACGCACACGGCCTAAAGTGGCTCAACCCACAGTCTAATACACGCCGAAAGCTGAACGTTGAGAAAAAAGCTTCAAAATCGCAACGGACATCCCAAGCCTGCCTCCAGCAACCGCCCACCCAGTTGCTCAGGGAAACCCCACCTGGCCCTCCTGGTGTTGACGAACAGTGGAAGCATATTTCACACTCTATGAGTATAGCTGCCAAGGAGATTCTCGATTCGCCGAAAACTCCCGAAACAGTCATGGTACGATGATGAGTGCCGCCGCGCTACCGCAGAGAAAGACGCTGCCTACAGGGAGTAAACTCTGCAGTCGGGTGCAACGCGGGCTGTTAGCCGAGAGATACCGAGAAAAGATAGAGAGAAGCCTTTTCAGAAGGAAGAAAAATGAGCAGGAAAAGCGCATGAGGGAGGAAGTCGAAGCGCTGTTCGGAAGGAGGAGACTCGAAAATCTCACCAAAAGATTAGGCAACAACTGAAGGTTTTGGTCTAGAGTCACACTTTTGAAGGACGAGCAATGGAAATCTGGTCAGAAATCCGGAAGTGGCACTAAACAAATGGAGAAGCTTATTTCTAACCTGCTGGAGGTGATGACGAAACACAATGCCGCCTCTGGGAAGTAGCGACACCACCAATCGATAACATAGAGATAGATCCGCCGACACGAAGTCTTGTTAGCCACAAAAGGTTGCAATAACAAATTGGTTGGCGCTGATGAGCTGCCTGCTGAATTGTTCAAGGCTGGCGGTGGAGAGCGGTGCATGCACCAACCCCATGCAGAGTATGGTTCGAAGAAAGCATGCCCGAAGATTGAACCCAAGTGTACTCTGTCCATGTAAAAGGAGACCCTGCGGTTTGCGCCAATACCGCGGACTGGCCCCTCCCATCGCATATAAGGTCTATCATGCATCCTATGTGAACGTTTAAAGTCGAGAATAAGTGAACTGATTGAACCCATCAGTGTGGCTTTGTAATCCGGCAAATCCACCACGGACCAGATATTCACATTGCACGTAAACCCGGAGTAGTCTAAGCAGAGATGTATCGACACCCACCACCTTTTTGTTGACTACAAAGCCGCCTTTGACACGCCGATAAGGTCAAAGTTCTTTAAAGCCCTGTCTACCTTTGGTATTCCAGCAGTACGTTCGACTCATGATGACGTTGAGAAACACAAAGCTCCGTCAAAATAGTGCACCGCTCCAAGCCTTTCGATACCAAAAGAGGTTTTATTCAGGGTGATAATTTTATCGTGCGACTTCTTTAATCTACTGATGGAGAGCATACCGCGCCAGTGCCCAAATGCTAACAGAACGGCACCATCTTTACCCAGATAACATGCTACTTTGCATATGCCGATGATATTACATCATCGGCAAAAGCGAATCTGTGGTAAAAAAGGCGTTCTCAGATAGAGAAGGTCAAAACTTATGGGCTTAGCGGTAAATGGCATTTCAAAAAGTGCTGTACATAGCATATTGACCGAAAAATTGGACATGAAAAAGTTATGCGCAAGATGGGTGCCGCGTTTGCTGTTCCATCATGACAATGCGCCAGTTCACACCTCTGCCGTTGCAATGGCTAAAATGAATGAATTAAAATTTGAATTGCTACCTCACGCCTCTTATTCGCCAGACTTTGCTCCCTCTGATTATTTCTTATTTCCAATCTTAAAAAAACTTCTCGGAGGAAAAAGATTTGGCAACAATGAAGAGGTGGATTCCGAGGTTAATGCCTATTTTGAAGAGCTTCAGTTCTTATTATAAAAAAGGTATCGAAGCATTGAACATCGCTGTGTATCGACCAAAAAGGATCCTATGTTGGAAAATAAAAAAAAAACACTATAAATTTTTGTGTTTTAGTAGTTAGGTCGGCTATTTCTGGGACCGCCCTCGTAAAAAGTTGTCCCAAAACATACCCAAGGCAATCAAAAAGTTCGCTCAAAATGTTCACAGCCTGACAACCAATTTTTATGATATCCGAAAAAGCGGGATTACACTTGGGTTTGGGGAAATGGATATCGAAAGGTCTCGTCAACACAATACATGAGTTGCTTTGACCAGCGCCACATGTTAGTCCTCCACGAAGCTCTCCAAATAATTTTTGATTTGGTCCTTGGTCTTCTTTGAATTCATTTCTTAAGTTGTGTGCTCGATTCTCGAAGGTACCTTTGAGTGTTATAAATCATGCCTCAAATTAAATTCTTAAGAGTAAGTTTATTCCTCCACCATTTTTAATATAAATCATTTTTGTGGTATCGTCCCTTATGATTTGACTACTTTAGTTTAAGTCAGAGTAACCTTCTGAAAGAACGAAAACATTTTGTTAAAAATCAACGCCAACTAAAAAAATATAAAAAGTTGAAAGGCAACACAGCGTATTAGTAATATCAAAAACTTTGGAGCCCCGTCACGTCCATTCAAAAACAACTTTTTGATTTTTTTTCTCTTTTCTCGGTAAATATACACCATAAACTAACTAATAAGGGGGCGTCAGTATGACCTTAAATTTTCCATACAAAAAAAATCGCCCTAATGTACATATATGTTTAATTAAAGCTGCTTCATATTTATGTCGCAAGAGTTAATTACAAGCTTTGACTTTCTGTTAGCCTTAAAAAATTTTCACCCCATACTACGTCTTTCAAATTTACAAAATAGATGTTCAACAACAAAATAGATGTACAAGTAGTTCATCGTTTTATATAGTAAACCTCAGTATAAAACAAGTAAGGGAGCTGCAGTCGAGTGCCCCGACTACAAAATACACTGTTCCCTTGATTTCGTGTGTTTTCCTTTACACGCACTCACACATACACACACTCCAACATACACACAAACGCATGGCATGCGGCCGCGCGCGATAACTGACAATGCAAGACCCCCTCTCTCCCACAAGCAAAATTGATTCGTATATAACTTCGGAGTTTATTGTCCGATCTTAGTGATCTTTTCAGAATAGATAGATATTGGGCCTTACTTGATATATGTATAAAAATAGGGGAAGTTAACTTATTATAAAATTGTGCGGATGTTTGTAACGCATTGAACGAAGCATCTCCGACCACATAAAGTATATATATTCTTGATCAGCATGACGAGCTGAGTTGATTTAGCCCTGTCCGTCCGTCCGTCTGTCCGTCTGTCTGTTTCTATGCTATCTCCTCCGTCAGTTTTAAAGCTATCCTCACCAAACTTTGCACGAAGTCTTCTGGTACATATACGCTGCACATTTGTCGGAACCGGCCGGATCGGATGACTATAGCATATAGCTGCCATAGGAACGATCGGTCGAAAGAATAGTTCTAGTGAGAAAAACTTTTCTGTTTTTAATGAAAACGTCCTTTTTATTGGCATATTCTTATTTTATATGCATTAACATATTTCTACAAAGTTTTATCAAAATCGGATAACTATAGCATATAGCTGCAGTATGAATGATCGGTCTAAAAAGAAGTTCTATTGACTAAAACTTTTTAGTTTTAAATGGGATGCTTTTCCAAGATTTCACCAAGTTTGGTCGAAATCAGACATCTTTATAGTATAGATCCCATAGAAAAGTAAGGTCCAAAAAGTAGTCTTAGTTTGAAAAACTTTTTTGTTTTCAATGGAAGCTGCAAGGGTATACAAAACTTCGGCCGAGCCGAAGTTAACTTTCCCCTATTTTTCTAAATAAGACTACTTTTCGGACCTTACTTTTCTCTGGGAGCTATACTATATAGATGTCAGATGTCGACCAAATTCACTGGAGTCTTGGAAAAGCATAACAAAATAACATGTACATTTTTGAAGGCGATTCCATTTAGAACAAAAAAGATTTTTTCAGTAGATTCATTTTCGACCGATCATTCATACTGCAGCTATATGCTACAGTCATCGGATTTTATCAAAACTTTGTAGAATTGTGTAAAAGTATATAAAATAAATATACGCCAACGTAAGGGACGTTTCTATTAAAAACAAAAAGTTTTTCTCACCAGAACTAGTTTTTCTACCGATCGTTCCTATTGGAGCTATATGCTATAGTCATCCAATTTTGACCAAAATTTTTAGAATTGTGTGGGAGCATATAAAACAATCACCTGCCAATTTTGAGGAATTTTTCACTGAAAACAAAAAAGTTTTTCTAACTAAGACTTCTTTTCAGTCTGTTCTTTTCTATGAAAGCTATACTATAGTATATAGATGTCCGATTTTGACCAAATTCGGTGGAATCGTGGAAAAGCATATGGAAAAACAGGGTATAAAAATGACGAAGAAGCACTTGAAGTAACAACAGACTGTCGTCGCCCTACCAGATATGAATTTAATAATTTGACATCAGTGCTTGAAAACATGTACAATTGCTTAAGTTTAGTGCATAAAATTTCGTGGCTAGTCGTGTCAAATGCTTTGCTATAATCTTAAAGAGTCAAAATTGTTATATGTCCATTATCAATTTTCTTTGAATGTCTTCTGTTATTTTTGTACCCTGTTCCCATTGAAAATGAGAAAAGGGGGATCATGAAGTTGTGAAAAAGTATGCAACAGGTAGAAGGAAACATTTGCGACCCTATAAAGTATATATATTCTTGATCAGCATCAACAGCCGAGTCGACTTAGCCAAGTCCGTCTGTCCGTCCTTCTGTCCGTATGAACGCGTCGATCTCAAAGAATATAAGAGATAGAGCCACAAATTTTTGCATGTAGGTAGGTGTATACCAGATTGAAATCGAATTTGTTTCAGATTTGGAAAATTCCTACCCCTCCCCCCTTTAAGCGCAAAGTTATACCTTCGAGACTTTATATATATCATGTAAGGCCCAATATCTATCTATTCTGAAAAGAGCAATACGATCGGACAAAAAACACCAAAGTTATATACGAATCAGTTTTGCTTGTAGGAGAGAGGGGGGGACCTTGCATTGTCAGTTACCGCGTTTGCGAGTGCGTGTGTGCGTATGCAATAGTGTGTTTGAATGTGTGAGTGTGTGTATATGTGTATGAAAACACAAGAAGTCAAGGGAACAGGGTATTTTGTAGTCGCGGCACTCGACTACAGCTCCCTTACTTGTTATAATAGCCGTTGTGCAACTCCTTACTTTCCTAAATCCGGATTAGTTGCCATTAAAAAGTTTCTCTGAGAGCATAAAACTATTAATTTGTTTTGCCATTAAGTGTTTGAGTACTTTTAGAAGGAATAGCAATATTGAGATTGGCATGTACCCATTGGTAGTTTTTGGTAATGCTATGATTTTGGCAGCTTTCCAAGAGTCAGGGAATACGGAATTCGTAAGGGCAGTAATAAAAATATGAGTTACATAAGGCAAGATAAAGGGAAGAAGTATTTTGAAAAATTTGGGATCCAAAATTATGTAAACTGTTGTAAGTCTCACGTGATCCACATAAATCTTGATTTAATATTTCAGATTTAATTCTTTCCTGATTCCGACCATTAATAATTACGAGGAGAACTAAACTGTTTTATTTTTATTTTTAAAGTTTTGTTCATCTTCTTTACTATGTAAAAACTTTTGACACAATTTCTCTCACAACGCACTGGAATTTTTTTTGGAGTCAACACATTCTTTTTTTTGGGTATTTAATACCTAGTAGATTGAAATGGGTTAAAGCCTGCATATTTTAATTGTTGTAAATAAAAATCAAATCCTTCGTGACTTTAACTGATCACTGACACTTGCACATCACTAATTGTTACCAAGCCTGACGTTTCGCAAAACACTGCATTTTGCCGCAGCCCTGAATTGCGGCGTCATTTTGAAAACAACTGTAAACTATTCATCAATATACATACAAGCGAAGTGCAAAACTGAAACAAACAATTAAAGAAAAATATAGAAAACTGTAGAAAAATAAGTGAAACTTCACAAATTATAAACAAATCAAGTGAGTAGACGACAACAATCATTTCTATTTGTGTGCTGAACTTGAAATCTTACTCCAACAGGCAACATGTCTTTACCACGCTCAGAGACGCCGTTACGCCGCTCCGCAATGGGCAGCTTCCGTGGTGGAGGAGGGGAGCGAGTGAGCATGCTTAACGATCAGACCCCAGTGTTCTCCAACGATGATGAGTCGGAGCGCCGCGAGGCGCGCAGGCAGACCCTGGTGAGGATGCCGCAGCGCATGAGTATGGCTCCCCTGGAGTCCATCGAGGAGAACGATACGATCCTCAAGTGCCTGGAGATCTACAATGGCAACAAGCTGAGCAAGGACAATGCCTGGAACTTGTCCCTGATCGACACACTGTCCACGCTATTGAGTCGCCATCACCAGACTTTGAGGAACTTTAAGATGGCGGGCTCCTCGCTGGAGGCCTCTTCCAAGGTGTATGGCCTGCGGGTGGATTCGATATATTTGGATGCCATGCGTATGGCGGCCGGCCTGAATGCCAAGACATTGACCCAACAGCAGCTGAATGAGGCGGATCAAGAGGAGGGAGCCAATCCGGAGGCTGGAGGCAGTCAGCAGGAACAAAATGCGGCCGCTCCTAAGCCTAAGAAGAGAGCACGTAAGGTGGTGTCCACTGTGACAAAGAACAAGGAGACTATAAATGCACGCCTGGAGACGGCTCCTCTGCAGGATCCGGTGTTTGGCAAGCTCAACTCGACGGTGGGTTCGATCAGTGCCTCGGATAGGATGATGCACAATATACTACCCACCCGGGGAGCTCCCAGAACCGGAGGAGGAGTTTGAATCGCCGAGCGAAGTGTCCATGGCTTTTGACATCAACGCCGAGTGTGAGCCCATTCCAGACGATGAGGAGCAACTGCTGGATGTGGTGGATTTTCAGGATGCAAAAGAATTCTCCCCGGAGGAGCAGACCATGCTAAATCAGTGCCGCAATTTAAAGAAGAAGCCATAGATCATTTTGCCGCGGATACTCCCGGCTCGCCCACATCCATGCAATTGCCTAGTGCCTTCCTTATGCCCGGCAATGATGGCTCGCAGCTACCCACTTCACAATTTCCCACCTGCAATGATACGGTTTTGGAAATAGCTACCGATTTTGAGGGCGCACCCACGCAAGTCACCAAAATTGTGGTGCCTTTTGCCAAGCGTGCCAAGGTCATAGATATGAAGAATCTCAAGCGTAGCTGCAATTCCCTCATACAAAAGCGACTGCTTACCGAGGTGGCTAAGGAAGACATACCCACACATCCGGTTCCCAAGCCTGAGGATTATGTCAATGGCATGGCCAGCTTTCAGGAGAAGCTACCCATTGTGCTGTCCACGAAAATGGCCGATTCTTTGTCAATTCCGGTGGCCATGTATGCTGTGCTCCATTTGGCCAACGAACAACGTTTAAGATTAATGCCGCAGGAGGATTTGAAGGATTTTAAAATACGCCAAATAGCGAAACGTGCGGAAGGATCATTAACAAATTAAGCCAATTAAAAGTGGACAAAGTAAGCAGTATTTGTAAACACAAATTAATTTTAACTATGAGAAAGCGAATCCTCCACTGATTGTAATTTCACCCAGTGGTCGATATATAATATAAGGAATTACAAAGAAAGTACTTTTAACAAATAGTGTTTGTGAAATGTATTTTTTAATTTAATTCAAAGTCGAATCCCATAGATTAATAAAACTTAAACTAAACCAACATGTTGCTTTAATATTCTTAAGTCTAAGTGTATAACACCGTGCTACAGCGTACGCTGTAGAGCAGGTCGCTAATAGCACTTCCTCATACTTAGTTTTCCTCAGGGACCCCCAAAATCTGAAGATATGGCCCAAAAACCGTTTAGTGCTCATTTTGCTCGCGAATGGACCATCTGATTTTAAATAAACTTTTTAATTTCGATAGCGCTGAGGAGATTCTAGTATTTTTTAATCAATGGTTTCGGAAATGTAATGCGATGGCTGATAAATGCGAGTTACAGTTCTGGTATTTTGAACTTTTTTTGGGAAATTTCTTCTTTAAACCCCAATGGTTTAACGAAATTGCTCCTAGCTATTCTTAGCATTTATTATATAAGTCCATTTAATTCGCTGTTAGAAAAATTGTGCTGGCATGAATTTGCTACCGTTTGCCGATTTTATTCGCTTATTTCTAAGCAAACATCGGCTATCTAGTATTCTTTTTTAATGTGTTTACAGAATAACTAATGAGCTAACATAAAAGCCCCTCAAAGTATACTTTCCGAATGTTATGTGGGAAATTTTAATTCTATTTTTCTTCTTCTTCCTTTTTGGCCCGATATTTCTATCACAACCGTTTGACGGTCTCGGCCGCTGCTATTAATGCCCGCCACTCGCCTCTGTCTTGTGCGAGCTGGCACCAGTTGTTCAGTTTCAGCGCCTTTATGTCTTCCAGCACCTGTTTTTCCCAACTAAGTTCCGGTCGTCCCGCCTGTACACTTTTTTTACTGGAGCTTCTTCATCCATACGAGTAACATGTCCAAGCCAGCGCAGCCGCTGTTGTTTTATGTGCTTGACTAGGTCAGTGTCCCCATAGAGCTTATACAGTTCGCGATTCATTCGTATGCGAAATTCGCCGCCAACGTTTAGAGGTCCGTAAATCCTCCGAAGAACTTTTCTCTCGAACACGCCAATTGCCGTCTCATCCGTTGATGACATTGTCCATGCTTCTGCGCCGTATAGCAGACTGGGATGATAAGCGACTTGTATAGCGCAATTTTCGTTTTCCGAGAGAGGGCTCTGCTCTTGAACTCCTTACTGAGCCCGTAGTAACATCGGCTTGCAAGAGTTATTCTTCTTCGGATCTCCAGACTGGTGTTGTTGTCGCTGGTGATCATCGTTCCGAGGTAGACAAAGTCCTTTACAACGTTAAAGTTGTACTCTCCCATTCCAACAGATTGTCCAAGACGCGTAGGCTCACTGCGCGCTGAGACTAGGAACTTCGTCTTTTCCTCATTTACCGCTAAGCCCATGCGTTTTGACTGCTTCTCAATCTCTGAAAACACCTTGCTTACCGCCCGTTCAGATATGCCGATAATGTCAATGTCATCGGCATATGCATGTAGCATTACATCTTTATAAAAGATGGTGCCCGATCTGTTAGCATTTGGGCACTGGCGCAGTATATACTCCATCAGCAGATTTAAGAAGTTACACCATAAGGTGTCACCCTGCCTAAAACCTCTTCTGGTATCGAAAGGCTCGGAGAGGTTCTTTCCTATTTTGACGGAGCTTCGAGTGCTTCTCAACGTCATCATGCAAAGTCGAACGTACTTTGCTGGTATACCAAAAGTAGACAGGGCTTCGAAGAACTTTGCCCTTATCGGTGTGTCCAAAGCGGCTTTATAATCAACAAAAAGATGGTAGGTTTTGATTTTCGTCGCATGGGTTTTCTGCAGTATTTGTCTCAATGTGAATATTTGGTCTATGGTGGATTTACCAGGTCTAAAGCCACACTGATAAGGTTCGATCAGTTCGCTCATTTTCGGCTTTAGACGTTCACGTAAGATACATGACGAACCTTATAGCAATGGGTAGGAGACTGATCCCGCGGTAATTGGCGCATATTGCAGGGTCTCCTTTGTTAAGTATTGGGCTGAGAACACTTAGACTCCAATCTTCGGGCATACTCTCTTCGGAGCAAATTTTGCATAGGAGTTGGTGCATGCACCTTACCAGCTCCTCGCCTCCAGCCTTGAACAGTTCAGCGGGCAGCTCATCGGCTCCAGCTGATTTGTTATTTTTTAGCCTTTTTGTGGCTAACCAAACTTCGTTAGGGTCCGGTGGGTTTATTTCTATATCATCGATTGGTGGTTCCACTACTTCTCCAGAGGCGTCATTGTTTTTATTATCGCCTCCCAGCAGGTTGGAGAAATACCTTCTCCATTTGTCTAGTACCTCCTTTGGATCTGTGACAAGATTTCCGGCTTCGTCTTTATGCTATAAGTGTTTATTATTATTATTCATCCTAGCGCTACAGGTTTTTTAACCTATCTTAGGGCACTAGTCACGACAGTGTGTTCATTAGATTAACAATTTTTGATTTTTAAAATCTTAAAACTATCGACTATTACTTTTTGACATTGTTTTTATATTTTTAATGTTGTCTAATTAATCTATGCTCTGAAAATTTTAAAGTACTACTAAATGTTTGTGCGCTACTAATTGTCTTAATGTCATGTGGTAATGAGTTCCAAAGACGAACAGCATTTACAAAGAAGTGTCTGTCAGTGCAAGCCAGTCGGTTTCTTAGGCAAACGATATTGTTGGTTCTTCTGGACGATGCAAAACTCACAAAATCATACAAATAGTCTGGCTGCTTTGTAATAATTATTTTGTGCAGGAATAATAGTAGCTTATAATTGGTCCAGGCATTAAGGCTTAAGTCAAATATTTGCGAAGCTGAGCTTGTTACGTGGTCGGTTCTTGAAAGCCCATAGGCATATCTAACTATGCTATTAAATGCCACCTTAATTTTGTGCTGACTTGCAGCATCACACTTAGCAAATATTTCAACTCCATAAAACAATACTGGTATAACATAGGCTTTTGCTATCAAAACTCTTACGCTGGTTGGTAAAAATCCCTGCGTTAACGACAGCTGTCGAAGAAGAGCATACGTTTTACCCACCGCCTTATTTGTGTGGTTTTGCCAAGAGAGTTTTATTGAATGTTATGCCAAGATTGTCAGCCGAATCAACATACATTATTTGTGTACCGCCTATTAAAATTTGGTTTAGATTTTTTGTGTCCAAACTTCTTTTATATATAACAAGACACTTAGACTTAGATGGATTGATACACAGACCATTTTTCTCGGCCCATTCACTAACAATTAACAAATCAATATTACAGGCATCAATACATTGATCAATTTGACATACAGGACGACTAACATACATTTGAACATCATCTGCATACATATGTAATTCACACATTGACAACACATCAGGGAGGTCATTAATATAAACAGTAAACAAAAGTGGCCCTAAGACTGAGCCCTGTGGCACTCCACGAGTGACTGGTAAAAACATGGACGTATTTGTCTTGGTTGACACTGCTTGAAATCTCTTGCTCAGGTAAGAGTGCATTAGCTTGGTAGCAGTATCAGAGAAGTTGTACAACTTGCTTAACTTGGTTAGGAGTATATCGTGGTTGACCGAGTCAAATGCCTTACTGAAATCAAGTAATGTTAATAAAGTAACATGGCTACTGTCCAATTTTCTACGAATATCTTCAACAATTTTTATTATTGCTGTCGTGCAGCTTCTATTTTTCCGGAATCCAGATTGTTTGTTGTTTAAGAGTTTATTAGTGTGAAGGAAGGTGCTTATCTGAGCTGCGAGAATTTGTTCCAAGATCTTCAAACCTTTACATTGTGAGGCTCCGGGCTTAAAACCTTTGGCTAGTCGCCGAACTTTTTGGTAGAATTTTCGAGTCTCACACATGCCGAACAGGCTTTCGACTTCCTCACGCATACGCCTTTCCTGCTCATTCTTTTCCCTTCTGAAAAGGCGCTTCTCCTCTCTCCTTTTCTTCCGATATCGCTCCTTGACAGCTCGCGTTGCTCCCGACTGCAGAGTTCTCCTGTAGGCAGCGTCTTTCTCTGCAGTAGCGCGGCGGCACTTATCATCGTAACATGACTGTTTTCGGGAGTGCTCGACATATCCGAGAGTTTCCTTGGCAGCCGTACTCATGGAGTGTAAAATATGTTTCCACTGTTCACTTTTACCTGAAGGGAAAGGTGAAATTTTCTTGAGCAAATGGGTGAGTTTTGCTATGTAGGCTTCGGAGGTCCGTTGTGATTGCAGCTTCTCGACGTTCAGCTTTCGACGTGCACTAGAGCGTGCGGCATGTGCCACACTGAGCCTCCTGCTTACTTTGGCTGCATCAATGTAGTGATCCGAGTCTATATTGGCTCCTCGGAAAGAACGTACGTCTAGCACACTCGATGAATGCCTTCCGTCTATAACAACGTGATCAATCTGGTTTTCCGTTTTATTATCAGGGGACCTCCAGGTCGCCATGTGGTTGTCGCGGTGTTTAAATCTTCTGCTACTAACGACCATATTCCTGCCCGCAGCAAAATCTCTTAGCCTCTCTCCATTTGTGGAGGTTTCATCGTGCAGGCTAAAACGGCCGATTGTCGGACTAAAACCGGCTTCTCTCCCGATTTGTGCGTTAAAATCGCCTAGCACGATCTTAATGTCGTGATCAGGGCAGCGCTGGTATGTACGTTCCAGGCACTCATAGAATTCGTCTTTCGTTGCGGCGTCCTTCTGTTGGGGCGTGCGCACAGATAAGGCTTATATTAAAATATTTTGCCTTAAGTCTGAGTACGGCTAGTCGCTTGTTAACAGGTGTGAAGCTGATGACAGAGTGACGCAGTCTTCCGCAGACTGCAAAACCGCACACAAACTCGTGCTTTGTAGCATGTCCGCTATAGTAGATCTCCCAGGGGGTATTGGTTGATGATTTTCTCGACGTGTTCCCTTGTCCAGTCCATCGCATTTCCTGGAGTGCGGTAACGTCTGATGAATAATCTTCGAGGACTTTCATAAAGTGTTTATAAGCACCCTCCCTGTTGAGGGTGCGAACATTCCAGGTGCATATCCTCATATCGTGGTCCTTAAAACGTTTGCGTGAGTCGTCATCGATGGTGGTCCGTATCCGAGGCATTTTTTTAGTTTTCATTGGCGGATGGATTAGACGCTAATCGGCTGCCAAGCCCGAAGTAACGCCCCCTATTTGTCCCAGGGAAAGGATTGCCGCTCACGTTAGCCAGCAGCTTTGCGGATGCATCGCTCTGTTACCGGGGGTTACCACGGGGAGGTGTGAGTCAACTTGAGACGCAGTAAGCCAGGATCGCGCTGGGTTTTCCATGTTAAACCGGTCAGCAACTTTACCTCACTACATACGCCCCCATAACCACAGGAGAGTTCCTGCCTCCCAAAAAAGCCCATTTTACAATGTACTGTTACTATTTAAAGTAACTTATATTGTAGGGGGATGTTAAACTATTAATTTATTTTGTTGCATGTTTGGTGCTTGTTTTTTGTGTGTGCTCAGATGTATGGATTTTAACTATAAGATTAAATTTAAGGTTGGTAAAGGGGTGAGGGGGTATATGGTTATTAAATTGCCTAGCCGGTAAGATGGCGTCTCAATCAGGTTGTGTGCAGCCAATTCGTTGCCTATTTTTGGACTAAATCCTCCGATTAGCCAGGTCACCTGGGTGGATCCTTAGGAGCCTGCGCCTTGCCCTGATCCCGTTAATCCTACGCGATCGGAGTAAGCGCCTGGCGAGGTTGTTTGGGTGGGCGGCGACCTTATCCAAGTACCTCGCTGGCTGTTGATTGTGTCGCCAACCATCGGAACGCCACACTCTCTCTCACTGTCTCGAGATCGGATGAACCACTCGGCTGAAGTAACCCTCCTCAGGACTTTGGCCTGGAAGACCCTGATTTTGTTCAGGTGGGTCTTCGCGGCAATGCCATACACCTGAATGCCATACCTCCAAATATTTACCAGGATCACTTTGTATATGAGGACCTTGTTCCTTAGCGAGTGTTTGTTGTTGGCGTTTAGTAGCCAACTTATCCTCTTCGCCTTGCTGTGAAGCTTGCCTGCAACTTCGGCGGCATGTTGTTTAAAGGTAAGCCTCTTGTTAAGTGTCACTCCAAGATACTTGTGGGCCGTTTTGTGAGGGAGGACCTCTCCAAGCAGGAAGACGCCAGGCCTACTGTCTTCTTTGAGCGTGTAGGTGACAGATACGCTGCTTTCGGGGTTGATGGAGATGTTCCAACGACAGGCCCAGTTCTCAAACCATTTGAGACACTCTTGCAACGCGTCTGTTGCCGAGTATACGCATCTGTCACGCGCCATGATCGCCGTGTCGTCGGCGAAGGTGGCGATTAGAAGGTCATGCGGCTCCTCAGTTGGAATGTCCAAAGCAGTAGGTATGTCTGCTGTGAACAGGCTGTAGAGTGTTGGTCCTAGAACGCTGCCTTGAGGTACTCCTGCTCGAATCATCTTCTTCTGGGATGCAAGGCCATCCTGGACAACTTTAAATGTCCTGTCAGATAGGAAAGATCTGACCATCAAAAGGAGCTGAGGATTGCGCGTTCCCTTCAGCTTGGCTAGTAAGCCATCATGCCAGACGCAGTCAAATGCCTGTTGGATATCCAAGTACGCTGCCACAACGTACTCCTTGGCGTGGAATCCTTCCAGGACGAAGTTGGCAACTCTGTGTAGCTGTTCTGGTGTGCCATGTCCCAGCTGGAATTTTGGGATCTTCCGTTTGATTGCTGGAGTTTCCAGGATTCTCCACAGTAGCCATCTCTCCAGCAGCCTAATGCTGGAAGGAGGCTTAAGGGTCTGTATGACTCCAGTTCATCTGGAGGCTTCCCGGGTTTGTGAATCATTATAATATTGGCATTTTTTTATGCAATGGGAAAGTAGCTGAGGCGTAGAGCTGCATTGAAGATGAGCAATAAAAACAAGACCGCCTTGCGAGGGAGTAGCTTTATTGTTTTATTGTCCACTTCGTCTTCTCCGGGAGCCTTGTTGCTTATTACCGAGCCTATTTCAAGTTTGACCTCCTCAAAAGTAATAGGATTGACTGGCAGCTCCATTTGTAAAGGGACGTCTAGTGTGTCCTGAACCAATTGCAGCCTATTGGTCGAAGCAGTGCTAAAAGGGTGGAACCTTTCCTCGAGGTTGCAGGCAAAGGCTTCAGCTCGGTCCTGTGGGTGTTTGGCCCATGTTCCATCAGGATTCCTGACCGGAAATTTCGGCTGCATCTGCCTCTTGTACCTCCTAGTGAGCCTTCAGAGAGCGAACTTGGAGTCCTCATTAGGGGTGGCATCCTCAAGGAGCTTGTCAGTCGCCTCTTTTTTGATTGTGGCCAGGTCTTTCAATCCCCCGATTCGCAATCCTTCTGTATACTCTGTCGATCGCAGGGTCATGGGTTCTCGTGTACTCTCTCCTCAGACGTTTTTTCAGTGCTATTAGTCCCTCTGCCACCGGGGTCAGTACGAAACTTCTACGAGTTGTGTGTGTGGGAAGTGGGTATGCTGGAGCAGCGTTGGAGGCAGCAGTTCTGATTTTGCTCATGAATGAGTCAATGGCGTCATCGACGTCTTCAGTGGACAGGCTGCTTGTCAAAAGTTAAGTGATAAGATGCGAGAAACTTGACATAGACAAACAGCTTTAATTTTTTCACCTCAAAACAGCCTATCTTTCCTAACTCTTGAAACACTTACTGAATAAGTGATAAAAACCCCAAATTAATATCTCCTCACTGGTCCTCACAAAAAAATTGCATAAAAATTGCTAAAAAATCAGACGTTCAAATGAGAGAGCCCCCTAATAAATTTTGTGTACTCATTGTATTTCGTTAATTTAAATTCTTAAAATTAGATTTGCTAAAAGGTATCACTACATTTATTGACAGTTAGGCCACCTAGTTTGTTATAAAACAATAAATAATTGCAATTAAATTTTATTTTTTTTAGCATTCGTCAATTCTTAATACTCATGCGAAAATGTGGCTTAAATCTGAGATAAAATGACTGTGTTTTACTATGCCAAGAAGGGATTAATTTAAAGACGTCATTCTTTTTAAATGGGAAGTGTTACTACAATGCAAGGTTAGCAGATCTGATTTGAAGTGTTAAGCGAATTACAGACACGGTCATCTAATACCCTTGTTCCACTGGCACATTCTGGAGACCATTCTCAAAAAGTGATTATTTCTTGTTCCACTGACGAATGTTTATCACGGTTACATGCGAATGGTAAAAATTAAATTCAAATAAACAAATATCAGCTGTTTGTATTGCTTTGATTTGCAATTACAAATTGAAAGTTTAATTGGCCTTTAATATTTCACCGAAATGGATTTACCTGCGTTCCTGCTGATTTGCGAGAAAAATCAAGAGTGCATATATCAACTGCAACAGTGAGAGTACCATTTCGATGCGTTGATTATTGAGTACCTACGGAAGAATAGGAAGCAAAAATCACACAATTTGCAAGTTCATATTATTCTTATTTATTTGAATTTGTTTTAATTTAAATCTTGCATACATGGTTGAAGCGATATCGCGTGTTTTGAGAACGATATGTGCCTGAAAACTCAGACGCATTTTTTGGGGAAAGCTTCCGCGTCGAGAGGTACAATTTTCGTGTGCTTAAAAATTGTCTACAACGAATAGCAAAGCAGGAAACGAATTACCGGGTGGCTGTTCCATAAGATAAGCGAATTGTAATTGCCTTGTATACGCTTGGCCCGCCAGCCGAATATCGGACAATTGGGAGGTTGATCGGCGTGTCGACTTCCATGGTCGGTAAAATCCTCCATGTAATGGCCTGTTTTCGGGCTCTATTCATCTGATAAACACATATTTTTAAATAGAATTTATTTATAATAATAATATATTATTGTTTGAAAAAGAATTCAAGTTTTGCCGCTTACCTTTCCTACTCACAATCATCTGTTCTATTGATGACACTTGGACTTATCGATAGAAAATCTAGCCTTTTAGCGGAAAAAAGCTAGAAGTGCCCGTGCGAATGTCAAATGTAGTAACAGTGATTTGATCATCCACAGCGGATGACCTGCCGAATGGACATTTATCTCTTATGGGGAAATACACAGAGAGAATGAGGTCATTTAGCTCATCCAGTGACTGACCTTCAGAATGTGCCAGTGGAACAAGGGCATAAGTTTAGAGCGAAATGCAATAGCTTTTACAAAAATCTCTAATGAAATCTCAAGGACATCCCTGAATATTATAATTTATCAGATGTAACAATTACAATTATCGGCAAACAAATTTCAAACAAAACTGTTACCT
Organism: Lordiphosa collinella; assembly: GCA_018904265.1. Lineage (NCBI taxonomy): Eukaryota > Metazoa > Arthropoda > Insecta > Diptera > Drosophilidae > Lordiphosa > Lordiphosa collinella. The sequence continues at coordinate 6,830 of JAEIFV010000980.1, read as the reverse complement.
TTTATGTATGGCAAAGGCACACATTACCGGCTGCCTCAAGGCAATTTTCAGATAAAAATTAAAATTGATTTGATAAAAATATTTCTCATTTTTTGTCCTTTTATAAGTGCTTGTTGTCCCTTCGTTCCAGTTTTTTTTTTAGTCCATCACTTTTCACTTGAAAAAACCATCGCGTTCAGTAAATTAAACAACCGTTACCCAACACTACTTGAAATAAGCTTCTGGTCAAAGTATTCTAGTCGCTTCTGGGCACACTGAAATATTTAAGGAGCAAAAACTCTTGACTCAAGAAAAAGAACAATTTTTAAACTGTTAAATGGAAACCCTGGCAGGAGCAAGTATGAAACAGTAGATTAGTATTCAATATCCTATATTAAACAATTTGATTGCGACAGTTAACGCGATCGCAAAAGTCGGTGATGATGGAACTAAGTCCTCGGCCATTGTGACTCACCTTGGGGCTGCCACATTTGCTGCGAAGACCCCGGTCAGCGTACTTCAGGAGCTGCTCCATCGCTGGAACCTCATTCCGACCTATGAGCTGGGGCTGACCGAGTGGGGCAATTTCCGTTTTCGGGTCTGTTTCAAGCACCCAGACTCACTCGCTCCATGTGAGGCCATGGGTACTGGACGCTCAAAAAAGGAGGCCAAACATGCAGCTGCCAGGGCTTTGGTTGAGGCGGCCTTTAATATCCAATTGGCAGAGCCGCTAAAGGGGAGCTTGAACTCTGCTGCACAACACAATCCAATTGGTGCGTTGCAGGAGCTCTGCCTGCTACGCGGTTGGCCATCATCCAAGTACGAGTGGATATCTGAGGAGGGATTGCCCCATAAAGCTGTGTTTACCATGGCTTGCACCGTTTTCCACTTGGGCTTACCAAATGATGACTCGCTTGCAGAAGGAACATTCTCTTCTGGAGGACTAGAATTTTAGATTTATCCTTCAATTTGTATTCGCACATCCATGTCGACTTTCCAATTAGTCATAAACTGGTTTCAAGCGATATCGCAGAGAATTCGGAAAATGTGTTTCACTTTTTATTCCCTCTGTATTATAAAAATGTCCGGATGTTTGGAACGCATTGAAGGAAGCATCTCCGACCACATAAAGTATTTATATTCTTGATCAGCACGACGAGCTGAGTTGATGAGCCATGACCGCCTGTCTGTTTCTATGCTATCTCCTCCGTCAGTTTGAAAGCTATCTTCACCAAACTTTTCACGAAGTCTTTGGTACATTTTGGTATTAAAAAAATTTTCTAATAAACAGAAAAAAGTTTTCCAAAACTAAGAAAAATATGCCCTAAAAAAATTTTTTTACAAAAAACTTTTCTAAAAACAAGAAAAGGCCACATTTTTCTGATAATTAGGGCGCATTTTTCTAGTCTTTTTCGTAAAAAAATAGGGCAAAATTAACCTTTAATTTTAGAGAATAGTAGCCCTTAAAGAGAATACTGTAATTTCTTAAAAACAGGAAAATTTTCTGGAACTAATTTTCTTAAGAATATGGCGATAGTAGTCATTGCTTTTAGAAAAAAAGGTGTTCGATTTCAGGAATTTTTGCTCCACTGCAAAAAAATCCTTACAAACCGAATTTCAAGTCAATTGGATGAAAAATAGATTTTTGCTTATCAAATTTCGCGAGAATTTTCCTTGTGGGCAGATTTTCCGCAATCGGGAAAATACGTGTCCAATTATTTCGTACACTTCGTTTACCAACCCAGTTCCAAGTCAATCGGATGAAAAAAACATTACCCATGCAAATTTCTCCGACGCTTTTCCGGCAATTTTCAGACCCTACTGTCGAATTTTCCAACTTCGGAGAATCGCATTTCAATTTATTTCACTTACTGTCCTCACAAACCGAATTTCAAGTCAATCGGATGAAAAATAAAAATTTACCCAGACAAACTTTTCCGACGCTTTTCCGGGAATTTCCCGACCCTACGGTCGAATTTTCCAGCATCGGAAAATCACATTTCAATTTATTTCACTTACTGTCCTTACAAACCGAATATCAAGTCAATCGGATGAAAAATAGATTTTTGCATATCGAATTTTCCGAGAATTTTTCTTGTGGGCGGATTTTCTTATATGGGGAAAACACGTGTCCAATTATTTTGCATACAATGCATACAAACCGAAAATCAAGTCAATCGGATGAAAAATAAAATTTTCCCCATACAAACTTTCCCGACGCTTTTCCGGCTTTTCCGGGTGGAATTTTCCAAAACCCCGTCTTAGTACGCACTTTCACCACATAAGAAAACTCCTGTCCAAATTTCAGCCCTCTAGCTCTTACCGTTTAGGCTGTGCGATGGTCACCAGTCAGTCAGTCAGTCAGGTTGAACAGTTTTATATATGGTTCATATCTGTCAGTATGGACTTGATGATCAGTTTAATAATTGGTATGTGCTGGAAATTGCCGATTGTTTTGCAGTGTGTGTGTAAGCAAATTCGACGGCTATTTGCGTGCATGTGTTTGATCGTAGCAAACTTGCTCTCTTTTTCTCTCTCTCTCTCGTTCTCTGTACACATGACCGAGCGCAAACCACCCCCGTTGAGTCTGTTGAATTGTTTTTGTTTGTGGATTTGCCAAATACGGCAGGAGAGAATTTTTAAAAAAGCGGCTAGAAGTCACTTGAAAGATTTTGATTGTTTGAATGAACCAAAAATGAAGACGATTTTGCTTAATTAATTTAAAGAGAAAGTTTGATTTAAGAAATAAAAAAACAATTTCTCTGTGTTGGTAACAGATAGAGGTTTGACATGTATGGGACATATGCTTCTTTTACTTGCAGGCAGATCAAGTTTATTTTCAATTTTCGGCACCGCCCCCGCAATTTGAGAAAAACGTCATATGGACATGTTTTCTAGTTAAAATTATTTATCGACTTGCCAAAGGAATCATAATGATCGGATGAAAGGTTGTCGAGATATGAGCAAAAGAGTGTTGGAAGCAGTATCGCTGCTTACTGCTGCCACTGCAGCATCAAAATTCATACTGAGCGTACACTTTCGTTGGTACAGAGTATATACGGGCTTGACCGACTTTATTTCATGTTAATAAGAGTTAGTTTTTTTTAGAAACCCAAATTTGTTTTAGTGGCTTTGGCAAACGTCACATACTGACCATTTACGGTGTTGGCAAACTTTCAGTTTGTTGTGTAGCTTTGCTTTAAGTTCAGTAAATACTACAGCGTATCACTCGGCGCGCTTCGCAGCTGTCAAGCCCAGTATTTCAAAAACAGATTCAGTTATCATTATCATTATCATTATCATTATCATTATCATTATCATTATCATTATCATTATCATTATCATTATCATTATCATTATCATTATCATTATCATTATCATTATCATTATCATTATCATTATCATTATCATTATCATTATCATTATCATTATCATTATCATTATCATTATCATTATCATTATCATTATCATTATCATTATCATTATCATTATCATTATCATACATTATCATTATCATTATCATTATCATTATCATTATCATTATCATTATCATTATCATTATCATTATCATTATCATTATCATTATCATTATCATTATCATTATCATTATCATTATCATTATCATTATCATTATCATTATCATTATCATTATCATTATCATTATCATTATCATTATCATTATCATTATCATTATCATTATCATTATCATTATCATTATCATTATCATTATCGTTATCGTTATCGTTATCGTTATCGTTATCGTTATCGTTATCGTTATCGTTATCGTTATCGTTATCGTTATCGTTATCGTTATCGTTATCGTTATCGTTATCGTTATCGTTATCGTTATCGTTATCGTTATCGTTATCGTTATCGTTATCGTTATCGTTATCGTCATCGCTATCGTTATCGTAATCGTGTCCAACTATTTCGCATATTTTGCTTATAAACCGAGCTTCAAGTCAACCGAAAAAAAAAAAATTTCTTCCATACAAACTTTTCTGTCGCTTTTCCGGGAGTTTTCCGACCCTAGTGCCAAATTTTCCAACATTGGAAAATGACAGCTCAATTTATTTCACTTACTATCCTTACAAACCGAATTTCAAGTCAATCGGATGAAAAATAGAGATTTGCATATCGAATTTTCCGGGAATTTTCCTTGTGGGCGGATTTTCCGAAATCGGGAAAACACGTGTCCAATTATTTCGCATACTTTGCTTACAAACCGAGTTTTAACACAATCGGATGAAAAATAAAATTTTCCCCATACAAACTTTTCCTACGCTTTTCCGGGAATTTCCCGACCCTACGGTCAAATTTTCCAGCATCGGAAAATCACATTTCAATTTTATTCACTTACTGTCCTTACAAACCGAATTTCAAGTCAATCGGATGAAAAATAAAAATTTACCCTTACCGACCCTACGGTCGAATTTTCCAGCATCGAAAAATCACATTCAATTTGTTTCACTTACTGTCCTTACAAACCGAATTTCAAGTCATTAGGATCAAAAATAGAGATTTGCATATCGAATTTTCCGGGAATTTTCCTTGTGTGCAGATTTTCCGAAATCGGGAAAACACGTGTCCAATTATTTCGCATACTTTGCTTACAAACCGAGTTTCAACACAATCGGATGAAAAATAAATTTTCCCATAGAAACTTTTCGGACGCTTTTCCGGGAATTTTCCGACCCTAAGGTCAAATTTTCCAACATCGGAAAATGGCATCTCAATTTATTTCACTTACTATCCTTACAAACCGAATTTCAAGTCAATCGGATGGAAAATAGATTTTTGCATATCGAATTTTCCAAGAATTTTCCTTGTGGGCGGATTTTCCGAAATCGGGAAAACACGTGTCCAATTATTTCGCATACTTTGCTTACAAACCGAGTTTCAACACAATCGGATGAAAAATAAAATTTTCCCCATACAAACTTTTCCTACGCTTTTCCGGTTTCCCGACCCCTACGGTCAAATTTTCCAGCATCGGAAAATCACATTTCAATTTTATTCACTTACTGTCCTTACAAACCGAATTTCAAGTCAATCGGATGAAAAATAAAAATTTACCCTTACAAACTTTTCCGACGCTTTTCCGGGAATTTCCCGACCCTACGGTCGAATTTTCCAGCATCGAAAAATCACATTCAATTTGTTTCACTTACTGTCCTTACAAACCGAATTTCAAGTCATTAGGATCAAAAATAGAGATTTGCATATCGAATTTTCCGGGAATTTTCCTTGTGTGCAGATTTTCCGAAATCGGGAAAACACGTGTCCAATTATTTCGCATACTTTGCTTACAAACCGAGTTTCAACACAATCGGATGAAAAATAAATTTTCCCATAGAAACTTTTCGGACGCTTTTCCGGGAATTTTCCGACCCTAAGGTCAAATTTTCCAACATCGGAAAATGGCATCTCAATTTATTTCACTTACTATCCTTACAAACCGAATTTCAAGTCAATCGGATGGAAAATAGATTTTTGCATATCGAATTTTCCAAGAATTTTCCTTGTGGGCGGATTTTCCGAAATCGGGAAAACACGTGTCCAATTATTTCGCATACTTTGCTTACAAACCGAGTTTCAACACAATCGGATGAAAAATAAATTTTCCCATAGAAACTTTTCGGACGCTTTTCCGGGAATTTTCCGACCCTAAGGTCAAATTTTCCAACATCGGAAAATGGCATCTCAATTTATTTCACTTACTATCCTTACAAACCGAATTTCAAGTCAATCGGATGGAAAATAGATTTTTGCATATCGAATTTTCCAAGAATTTTCCTTGTGGGCGGATTTTCCGAAATCGGGAAAACACGTGTCCAATTATTTCGCATACTTTGCTTACAAACCGAGTTTCAACACAATCGGATGAAAAATAAATTTTCCCATAGAAACTTTTCGGACGCTTTTCCGGGAATTTTCCGACCCTAAGGTCAAATTTTCCAACATCGGAAAATGGCATCTCAATTTATTTCACTTACTATCCTTACAAACCGAATTTCAAGTCAATCGGATGAAAAATAGATTTTTGCATATCGAATTTTCCGAGAATTTTCCTTGTGGGCGGATTTTCCGAAATCGGGAAAACACGTGTCCAATTATTTTGCATACTATGCTTACAAACCGAATTTCAAGTCAATCGGATGAAAAATAAAATTTTCCCCATACAAACTTTCCCGACGCTTTTCCGGCTTTTCCGAAAAAAACCCCACATCAAAAAAAAACCAAAATCTCCACCCTACCAACCAACTTAATTCAACAAGAAAAAAAATTTTTCTACAATTTTTAAATCTTGGGGCGGATTTTCCGAAATCGGGAAAACACGTGTCCAATTATTTCGCATACTTTGCTTACAAACCGAGTTTCAACACAATCGGATGAAAAATAAATTTTCCCATAGAAACTTTTCGGACGCTTTTCCGGGAATTTTCCGACCCTAAGGTCAAATTTTCCAACATCGGAAAATGGCATCTCAATTTATTTCACTTACTATCCTTACAAACCGAATTTCAAGTCAATCGGATGAAAAATAGATTTTTGCATATCGAATTTTCCGAGAATTTTCCTTGTGGGCGGATTTTCCGAAATCGGGAAAACACGTGTCCAATTATTTTGCATACTATGCTTACAAACCGAATTTCAAGTCAATCGGATGAAAAATAAAATTTTCCCCATACAAACTTTCCCGACGCTTTTCCGGCTTTTCCGGGTGGAATTTTCCAAAACCCCGTCTTAGTACGCACTTTCACCACATAAGGAAACTCCGGTCCAAATTTCAGCCCTCTAGCTCTTACCGTTTAGGCTGTGCGAAAATTGCCAATCAGTCAGTCAGTCAG
>JAEIFV010000979.1:0-112315 GCA_018904265.1 Lordiphosa collinella | reverse complement strand
CTTTTGTTTTGAAATGTTGGCTGCCTGTAGCAAATTAGGCATGCGGTTTGATACCCTTGAAATGATGTGAACAGGGGGCGTATACATTTAGGCTAGAAGATTGGAAGAGCTGGCAAGGAGATAGCTCCTAAAACCATGTAATGAATCAAACCGGCAGTTCAAAAAAACACTGAACCGAATCAAAACTCCATTCTCTTCTATTCAGTTTCTTAGAACAATTTCATTTTCACTCTAATCAAGCCTATTGAGTGACTTCCCAAGCTGAGGTCAAACTTTTACATTTGAAGCCTTAAACATTTAAATATGTTAATAAATAAACTAATGCCTTGACAACAGTTAGCTGACTTTACAGCTGATTAAATACACATGCAATTGTCGTTGCGTGAAATACAATTTATGCAATCACATTGACGTGTCACTTTACAGGTTCTGACTTTCATAAAAGATGACTGCTGGCTCACCTTCCACTTGCTCTTCGTTGCTCAACATCTCAATATATATAACGAATGTATCTGACAGATACTTTGGACAGCCGACTGATAAACATGGGTGCTTACAACAATCATTTGCAAACAAACGCAAAATGAGGCTTTTAGCGTCACGTTGTATGGAGTGATGAGCTCAGTGACTGGGATGAGGCGGGGATTCTTGAAAACATGTGACCTCCAGACGGTGGGAAACCAAACTTTGCATTGATATAAACATTTAATAAAAATAATTATAATGATTAAGTTGAACTTTTAAATGCTTTATTGTTCTAACTGGTTTCGCACACTTTTTAATGACATCATCAAACAAAAATGCATTTATCTTTTTACTGCTCGGCTTTCCTTCTTCTCATTCATTTTGGTTTTTTGTTTTTGCAAGATTAATTAAAGGTTTACTCGTTGATTTATGATTGTACACACATTTTTTGGGGTTGGCTTAACAATATGGCCAGCGGTTTAGTGTTTGCCCTAAAGCAAACAAATGTTGTGCATATTTTAATTTATTTTCATTTTAAATTCTTTATTTAAAGTTGAAACAGTTTGTATTAGTTCGACATGCGAATAAATAATGTTTAATTTTGCTGTAATATTTGTTTATTTATGTGTAATTAATGTTATTTTAGTGTAGGGAATGGAGGGAAGTTATAGATTAATCTATTTTAATAACAGGACCGACAAAGAAATTTCCGAGGTGCAGCCTTGTCAATGTAAAAATATGATACATTTATATTCACTGATTCCAAAAACTGGTTTCGGTTTGGCTCCATCAGCTTTTGTTTTAAGGATATGGCGGAAAAACCATTACGTCGAAGTTTTGTCACGCTAGAATTTATGGAGGACACACTAGGTATAAATATCTCGATTTATGAGCTATAGGCCACAGAGCGCTATATCATCGCATCTCAAAAAATGAAATTTATTAATATAAAAAAAATACAGGCTTTTTCAAAAGTATAGCGGAATGTGTCTTAAGGGTTAGGTGGGTTTTCAAAAGGTTACAAAACAGGTACGTAGATTTTTTACGACTTAAACTTTTTTATATTTAACCAACAAAATATTTCATTCATATATCCTTAAAAATCTACGTACCATTTCTTTAAGCGTTTTAATATGAAAAATTTTATAAGTAACTTGATTGAGCAAAGCAGTTTTTCTTTAATTAAAAATAATTAAAAACTAATAAAGGCGTGGACATTTCCAATAAAAAATATTAAAACGTACGTCTCCTGTGACCCCTCAAAAAAAAAGGACCCTCGGATTCATCCAAAATGCAAAAAACCAAAAATTTTCTGTTAGTAGATGCTTAAAGCTCGTGCTTGGACGAAGGAAAAAAAAAAAAAGAAAAATTGCATTTTAGGCGGCGTTGAGAACAAAAACACCTCTTTTGAGTAAAATTTGCACTCTTCATGTCCTTGAAAAATCTCTTAAAATAGAAAAAACAAAAAATCCTTCGTTCAAGCACGAGATAATGTTATTTTAAAGAAGTGTGCAAAATTTTAAAGAAATCGGTTCCTAAGTTTTCGAGAAATCGTGACTACTGATTTCCAAAACGTAGTTTCGAGAAAAACGCAATAAAAGATTTACATTCACGCTGACATAGCCTGATGGGTAGAACCTCCGAAGGCTATATCTCTTTAAAATATTACTCAGATCGTTTTAAAACTTTGAGAGAATATTCTAAGCATATTGAATTATAAAATAAGCAAAAAAAAAAAAAAAAAACACCATTTTTTGAAATTTTAAAGCACGTAATCTTAATTGGCCTCTAGAGCAGCGATGTTCCTCAATAGCTTGCATTCGATGCCCAGACGTCGTGCAGCGCAGTTCAAGGCTGTTCTGTGTCGCGTTAATTTCGCACACCAATACACTCTCACCTTATGACCTCGCTCTTCTTGAACAACGCTGCTCTAGAGTCAAACAATACTCGTTTCATGGCATTTTTTTTTTCAAAATTAATCATCACTTTAAAGCAGGGGCCGGCAGCTTGCTATCTGGCGTGCATACGAAAAATCTCAAAGCAGCGCTGCTTCCACACACACGGTGTTCGCGACGCAGTCGTTGCTACTGGAAAAGAGAGAAATTTTTGCGCTGCTCTCACACACACCAATGCAAAAATGTGAATGTATTGCTTGCCTTCCTCTGCTTTAAAGCTAGCGCGGTTATTGAATCAATATTTTAGACCTCTGAGCATGTAGCCAAACATTTGATCTAATTATCTGATTTCTATCTCACTTACATCAGCTTATTTGGCAAAGTTACAGCCTGTTTAAGACGAAAATGCATATTTACTAGATTCGTACTTTTAATTTTTATAGGAACAATCCAAAGGCTACTTGATTCAACATACATATAACATATAACATTCAGAGAGCTCGACGTTTTTTATACTCTGTACCAGAGATCTGCACCAGTGCACCGCAACTGCAAGTGCACTGCATAAGTACTTGATAAATTCGCACTCGGATATCCCGACTACTCCAACAAAATTTATACAGTAGTATTTCTACTCGCGGGCTATTTGCGTCTCGCACTTAAGTGCCGAAAACACTCGCGCTGGTGGCAACAATATTGCACGAACTGATCAACGCAAAATAAGGCCCACAGCCTATTAGTTAAGCACTGTTAAGCGCTGTTAAGCAAACAAATACTTTTTGACTCCAGCGGGGTAAAAGTAAAGTGCAATGAAATAGTTTCGCCTGCTTCTTCTTCACTCAATTTGAAACTTGTCGTTACGTCGTGAGTCCGTCTGGGCCTTAAAAGAAAGCGCATACATTCAAATAGTACAGAGTAAAAAAAAATCTAGTGCTTCTTGAATATTATTTGTTTACTGCTGCCAGTCTTTTCACAAATTCTATGTTGAATCAAGTAGCCTTTTGAATATTGCTATACCAGAGCTCGCAAAAAACTCTCAACACTTTTAGCGTGTCAACAAAAAACAGTTAGGCTACGTACACAACGAAACAAAGCAAGCGAAAGACAGTTTCAGTTCGGTTTTTGTTCATTTCTGTTGCTCTCAGAGCAGACACTTTTTTCGTTCCTGTTTCTCTCCTGTCATTCACTGACACTTTTGCCGAGAGCATACTTCCGAAGTGTTTTTTGCGTATGTATATGTGGTTGTGTGTTGCGCAGTGATTTTAATGCGTTTGGACTAATTTTAATTGTTTGTAAAATGGGTCGAAGACAGTAAAAAGGTTCATAATTGTTTTAAATTTGACTCAGTTTGCAACATATGTGGTCTAAAATTGACTGGAAGGCACATAACAAATTTGAGGCGAAAATTTACACAGAGGCGGGCCATTAAAATTGGAAGGGTTTCGTGAGATTGTGAACCCGATTTATAGTGCGCTTTCGATGAGCCCTATAAAGTCGCGAAATATAATGGGTTTTGTGCAAATTAAAGAGCAGTCTATCAAGAACAACATTAAAGCCACTAGAATGGACAAATCTATTCTCGGAACGAAATGATTCACTCAGCTTACTCTAAAAGCGAGATCGTCTTAAGGACTTTAGGGATGATACAGCTACGATACACATCAAACAAAAATTCTGGAAATAATTAGCTGGCCCCACCATATAAAAAAACAGATTAAGAAAATCTTCAGCAATTTCTTTTACGATTTAAAAAAAAAAATAGGTCAAACTCGGCACTCAAAGGCAGAAGACCCCCTTAACTATGTACATTCAAAACACACACATAAATACTAAACGCACAAAACAACAACAAAAAAAAAACACTTTTCGTGGACAATTATTGTGCTCTGCTCATTTGAATACAGTTGCTTAGTGAGCGCTTGCTCAAAACAGTTGCTGTCCAGAGGTTGTCGGATGACCGACTCTCTGGTTTGTTTTGCTCAACCGAACACAAGTAACAGAAAACACATGATTTATAACTCCATCGGTGGGACGTAAAAAAGTGTTCCGCTCAGTGAGAGACAGTTTGTGCTGCGTTTGTTTCTGTTTTTCACTGAGGCGGGTCGCATTGAAAAAATGGTTAACAGTTTTTTGGGAGTTTGGTGGTACAAAAAATAAAAACAGAAATATTTTTTTTTTTTTTGACTTTAGAGGCCAATTATGACACTTTCCGTTATACCTAAAGAGTGCTAATAGCTCATAAATCCAGATATTTATACCTAGTATAGCCTCCATAATTTCTAGAGTGCCAAAACTTCGACAAAATGGGTTTCCGCTATATCTTGGAAACAAGAGCCGATAGAACAAAACCAATGATGCAGTTTTGTTCATTAACATAATCTGATCAGAATCTGCACCAAAATCATTGTCGGGCTGTGTAATTTATTAGGAAGTTATTCACTAAATAGTTCCCCTTTTATCTAAGTCTTCTTCTTTGTTTCTTCCCGTTTTCTCTTGAGAAATATCTCATATCAATTTAAAATCATCTAATAAATCAACTAGCTAGTAACCCCAATCTTTCTTTTTATTAAGAATTTGCTATTCAATATGCAATTTCAAAATTCCCAGAAACAAAAAACTTGGGACAGGTAACAAAAACCGCCGAACTAACAGCAAACTCACAACAACATCAAAAAAACTGCTACAAAACTTTCAAGCATCATAAATTAAGTCAAAAAGTTAAACTACAATTAGAAGCGGGAGAGCAAAAAGCAAAGGAAATAAAATCTCAGAATGAACGAGACAATAAGTGCACACACACTTACAGATTTTAACGACTTTTCAACTAGTCGACTAATTATTATTATGTGACCCGTGAATTACAAAGGAATTACGAAACAAAAGCGTCACGTAAACCTCAGAACTTTTTGTAATTTGCCGAAAATGAATTTAGGTTAAGTTAACTTACATTTCCGCTGGCAAAACGTTGATAAACCAGAAACTGTAAAGAAAGAGGAAAAGAGTTTATTAATAAATTATCTTGAAGAGGAATTGCGCATTTGAATTTAAGTGCTGATAGTAGTATAAAGTACGTAGCAGACAGACTACAAACTTAGTTTAAATTTGCTATATCTACCAAGGAAGCCAAGTTCAAGGTGAGAGTAATAAGCCAGCTTCCATAACAATTTCAATTAAATGCAAATTTAAAATTTCAGTACTCTCCCACAGCTTAATTGAATTGTATCTGCTTGGCTGACCTACCGCAGAGTGGATGAAGCTGAAGTGCACCCCTTAATATTGCAATCTTTTCTGCATATTAAATTTCCAACTCATTAAAATTTCGCCCCAGACAGCGAAGCACATTCAGCACAAACATAAATGAATAATGCCTTTGGGCTCCGCTTCTTTAAATGAAACCTTTGACTTATCAATTAAGAATTCGAATTCATTCGCCGTATGAATCACTTGTTATCAATTGATCACATACCGGAAGGTCAGCAGTGCCAGTACCGGAAGTTTACATTCAACCTATATCTAATCTAATCTAAAATAGAAAAAGCTTTCGAATTGAAAGCTTACGTCAGTCCTCCGCCCACTATAAACAATCAAAATTAAATATCAACAAAGTAGAAAAATTGCGCGCCAATTTAAGCGTCATGTTTACATCTCTCCCACTCACTCCTCAACTTGTTAGAGCGAAACAACGACTGAAAGCGTCACAATTAGAGAAGTTGGTTACAAAAGGTCAGCTCGAAACAATTGGCAAACCGTTCAAAACAACACAAAAACCAAACAAAAATTGCGAGAAAATAGAACAAAATAGAAGCTTGTAGCAAAATTAAACGTTTTATCATTTTGCTTTAGCTGCGAGGGGTGTTTAATAAGAAGACTTTTTCAATAACTATGTGCGATAATTTAGGGGCTTTTCCCAATGAAGGCATCAAGTGTCAAAAAGGCGAAGGCTTATAGATATAATAGGTGATGCATCTGAAACAAAAAACGATTAATATAAGATCCCTAAACTTATGAGGACACTTTTAAAGAAAGTTAGCTCATTGCTTTACGGAATAATGCTTTCCTCTTGTCTTCTAACAACCTAACAAAACGGAATCAATAACATTTCAGCTTCAAGGGTCGAAGCACCTGGAGAAGTTCGTATACCAAAAATCATTGTAAGCAAACTAACTGATAAGTTCAACCGAATATTTTCCGAAACATCTTTCCCAGACAGTTTTAAAAAGAGCCTATTCTTCCCCATCTTCAAAAAAGGCAACCCGGCGGAAGCGGCCAACTACAGGGTTATATCTTGTATAAACACGATAGCAAAAATGTTTACCTTAAAGCTCCATAGGCGACTTGAATCTTGGGTGGATACTCAGAACAAACTAAGCGAGTTCCAGTTTGGTTTTAAACAAGGATACTCTACGGTGGATAGTCTTTTCGTGCTTACATCCGCAGCGATAACGTTTCTAGAAGAAAAAACATAAACTAGAGCTGTATTCGACTCAATACACCGAAGAAACCTGATTTATAAACTAACCAACAATGGCGGCGGCGAAGGCGGCGCGGCGCTCGCCTACGGCAATTTTCGTTGCTCATACAAAGCCAAAATGGATGACTTACAAATCAAAGACACCTATATTTTAAAAGAACAAACGGAATATCGTGGTGGTTATCATGAAAAAAGGGGAATGAGGCCAGATTTAGAGCTGTGAAATTGGGCCTATGTGTGGGCGTTGCAGTCACACGAAGTCCGCTTGTTGAATGCGGGTTTCAAAGTCTAGATGTAACGAAATTTTCCTTAGAGATGCGGTTCAAACAGAGAGAGGTTTTGCCGTCGTGCTATCGAGAGGGTGCTCTATGGCACACACTAAAGGGGAATGTGCTTAGGCTGTCTTCTGGTGTCTTTGCGCGCAAGCTGTCTTTGGAATTCAGGGTGTTTTAGACATTTCAGGCTCAGGATCGCTGATGAGTGATGATTTGGTCCCTCATGAAACGCGTCCGATCAACCTGAAGCCTCCTTTGTTGTGATGTGTGCCTCTGCTTAAAGTTATGCCAATAGCAAAACAAGAACTCAAACCACTAAAAACTGCAAGAAAATTCTTTTCTTTGAATAATCTTACACACCCGGTCACCCCTAACTGCTGTTGGCGCCAGCTTTGTAGTAATTCGCCATGCAAAAGCTTATCAAACTGCCGTTCGGATTCGGCGTTAAACTGTAGGTCCCTTTCTCTAGTGCGAAAATTAGAAGCGCACAAGCCAAGAGATTGAGAGGAGCTCGGCCTTGGCCCTTTGGGGCTGTGTCAAGCCATTTTACATTTACAATAAATGGCAGAGTTACAAGAGTTATAAAAAGCGTTGCATAAAGGAAGGCAATACAATGTTGTGATCATAGCAGAGATGCAAACCGATCGGAAATAAGGACTGGTTCGGTTCAGTGGTTCACACAGTTTTTGAACCACAGGTTCGGTTTATTACATGGTTTTTTAAGACAATCGAACCGCGGTTCAGTGTTTCAGCTTACATTTATAATATAGTTCTTGAAATCCCGATCTTTCGAAGATAAGGCAATACCAAAAATGCCAAGAACGTAATTAGTATTCTTGGATTGTCCGAAATTCTGTTAAATCTTAAACCATAAAGCACGTCTTATAGTATAACGACCCGTAATTCCGCCGAATCTCAACTCCTAAAGCCTATACTTAAGGACAACTTGCCGAATTTGTCCGAAAAGTGTCCAAAAAGGATCGTCAGTTCAAGGATCGTCCATAATTTCTCCGAGTCTCAATCCTTAAATCCCGGCTTAACCCTAAATCTGAGCGGAAGGGTATTTTCCACACCTTTGAAAAAATTTAACAAAAACTTTTATGTTCTTGGATCGCTCTTTATTTCACCATATTTGATTTCTTAAAACACTTTCTTGAGTATATAGCCGCTCGTAAAGTCATATTTTTGCACTTTTGAAGTTGCGGCAAATTCAAAATGATATTAAAAACTTATTTTTGTCTAAGGATCGCCCTAAAGTATTGATGTAACCTAAAGTTCGGTCCGTTCGACTAGAACGCATTATAAAGTATTAATTTTGGATTGGATTTTAGAGGTATTAAAACGCGTTTTAGAATGTCAAAGTTCACCCTAAGTGTCTTTTTCTCAAACATTTGAAAATTTTAAATTGAATCCTAGAGAACATTTGAATAGTCGGATATGCTGGCTTCTAAAGTTCGATTGAGTTGAAGAAACACTACAGAATATTGAGAATTTGGTCTTGTAAAAGAAATGGAAAACGCGACGAAGGAATGTAATCTGATGACAGGCGTATTAGGAGGTCGGTGGGCAAAATCGTTTTGCTTTTTCGGTTCGGTTCAGCAT
Source organism: Lordiphosa collinella (assembly GCA_018904265.1). Classification (NCBI taxonomy): domain Eukaryota; kingdom Metazoa; phylum Arthropoda; class Insecta; order Diptera; family Drosophilidae; genus Lordiphosa; species Lordiphosa collinella. The sequence goes on along the minus strand of JAEIFV010000979.1, from coordinate 103,607 downwards.
TTTCGAAGGGATGCCGGTTCGGTTTGCGGTTCGTTTTTTCAGCTGGAATTAGCGGCTCGGTTACGGTTTGGTTTGGTTCGGTTCAGAACCGGTTTGCATCCCTAGATCATAGTAACTTTGCCAAAGTTCAATATTTTTTTCGTTCTGTAATGGAGCTGCCATAGAAAAGTTAGGTTTGAAAAATGGAGGCTCGGCCGAAGTTTATATGCCTGGCCATGTAAATTTTCAGGACTCCTACTAAGACTGTTTTTCAAACCTAACTTTTCATGGCAGCTGTACTATACTGTATTCCGGTTTCTACCAACCTTAATGAAATCATGAAAAAGCATAGAAATCATATAAATACGAAGTCTGATGCCGATTTCATTCAAAACATTGAAGTTTTTCTCACTAAAACTAGTTTTTCGACAGATCGTTTCTATGGCAGGTCGGTTTTCATACTTGTGCTGCGTATTTGTACTACAAGACTACGTGGAAAGTTTCGTGAAGATAGCTTTCAAACTGACGGAAGAAATCGCATAGAAACAGACGGACCGACGGACATGGCTAAATCAACTCAGCTCGTCATGCTGATCTAGAATATATACTTTATGTGGTCGGAAATGCTTCATTCTATGCGTTACAAACACCGGGCATAAAAAGGGTATAAAAAACCTAAAATTAAAAAGCTCTTATAGTTTTCTTCCTGATGTTTAAGAAAAGGTTTAAGAAAGCGGGTTGCAACGTAGAACCCCCCTTAAAAAACCTCAATGAAAAGTCGGCATCCGGCTAGTTTTCTTCTATTTGTGAGCACGTTTTACTGTTGGCTGCTCTTTGGTTTGCCTTTCTTTTTAATGTTTTTTCCCCTCTTTGGAGCGTTTCCTTCTGCCTTTTTGCGTATCATTGCAACATTCTCTTCGAAAGTCAGAACCGCAAAGAAAACATTTTGGCTCACAACACCCCATATATCACTTTTTTTTATTGACGCCACAAACCCAAAACACAATTTTCTTTCAAAAATGCATATTTCGGTCAAAAAGGCACCCTGTAGTTCACCTGTAGTTCAGCTGGTGTCAACCCTATAGTTCAACTGGCACTACCAGGCCTAACGACCTGATGCATCACTGAGCGTCAGTTACTTTCACAGCGCTAGTCTAGTACATAAACTATATGCTGATAATGCAGGGTCGTATCGATCGGTACGTTTTATGGACATTTCCATACAAAATTCGTTAGGCAAATACTTGACTGGTAGTTGGTCTGGTAGCAAGTGCTCACTACAAAGAGTTAGGGGATTCGTTAATGCCGAAACAGGCATTCTGGCAGAACTCTGAATATATAAATTAAACTTTTCAGCTTCAGAAGTCGAGCTAAAATTTTAGATTCACTTACTTTTCGATCAAGGAGAGAGAATTGTTATAAAGAGCATTCCATTTTGACAACTCGCACAAAATTCATAACCTTCTCTCGTAGTTTTCCTGGTGTTTTCTTAGATTTCTTTCCTACTTCACGTTTTTGTTTGTTTGAGTGAACTGGAACAATAAAAGGCAAGCCCTTTTTTTCGTGAAGTCTCTCTCTCTCCTTGGTCTGGTGGGAAACATTTAGCGTGGCTAAAAGTCGCATTAGTGCGATGTATGGGGCGTGTTCGGTAGGAAGCAGGGGAAGAAGCCAATTAATTTTTTAATGGCTTAGACGAAATGACAGACTTTGGGTTAGGAAGGAAAAAACTTTTTGCTTTTCAAGCTTGAAATTGTCAATTAGCAAAGTGCCCTGGCTAAGAAGAATTGGCTTTCTGGTAAGAAAACTCCTTTGCAAATATAATTGACTGCGACTTACATTTTTATGATGTTTAATCTAATTTTTTACGGTCGTTTGTCCTAACGAGCTGAACCCAAAGCTCATTTCAAAGATTTGGCCGTTGGCCGTTGAGTTTTAACGAATTTTTGTTTTATTTATTTTAGGGCCTGTCCGGGCTTGGGCAGCAATTTGTTTTGATTGAATGAAATATCAGAAACGTGACCCAAGTGCACTTTCAAAATACAAACAAAATACCAAACCCAAAGTCGAAAATGTATGCAAATTGCATTTAGGCAAATTGAGCGTGAAACCTTAAGTAGGTGGGCAGTTGCTCAGCTTATCTATCTCTGTCCAAAGAGCCTGATAAGTGCTGCTGCCGATGCAAAAGCACCGTATGTCACTCAGTTGTGGCTGATTAACTACCACCATATGCGGAAGTGATACTTGCAGGCCGAGAGAAGTGTGTGATGAGCATAAGTTATGCCTGATTCTGAAGCAGAACTCTGCGCGTCAATCGTGTTCAAGTGGCCAGTTAATCCTGCCGCTTCCTGTGGGAGCATGTGTGGGCAAGCACTTTAGCGTTTTGAATACTGTAGCTTATTCATGATTTTTTTATGTCAGGCTCTGTGGGTGGGAATGTGTGCGGTGTGAAGAAGACTGCAACGAGATTTGTCGGTCTGATTTGTGGTCTGGGGTAAAGCAGAGTTTGAGTTGTGAATGCAAATTCCTTTTTAAATAAATACACTCCGCATCGGTAGAATAGCACATTCAAGAGAAAAATTGAATAACGAAGGAAGGAGAGTGGGAAGAAGTGAGAAGGATAGGAGAAAGCATGACGTTAGGAAGAAAAATAGGAAGCGAGAAAGGAAGAATCATTCAAAGAATTACAAATGAAGGAATGAAAGAATAAAAGAATGAAAGAATGAAAGAATGAAAGAATGAAAGAATGAAAGAATGAAAGAATGAAAGAATGAAAGAATGAAAGAATGAAAAAATGAAAGAATGAAAGAATGAAAGAATAAAGATAGAAAGAATGAAAAATGAAGAATGAAAGATGAAAGAATGAAAGAATGAAAGAATGAAAGAAAAAAATTAATAAAGGAAAAAAGAATACATGATTCAAAATAGTAAAAGAAAAAAAAGAGAGGAGAAGAACCAAAAAAGGTCGAAGAATCGAAAAAGGGGGGAGGAGAAAGAAACGAAAACAAGAAGAAAGTAAGGAAAAATGGAAGGAAGTATCGAAAGAATAAAAGAAAGAAGTAAAGGAAAACCGAAGAAATGATTTAATAATGGAATTGACAAGAAAGAAGGAAAAGAAGAAGGGGAAATGTGTAAGGAATAATAGAAAAAGTACGGAAAAAAGGAAGAAACTAAGAATGGATGGAGTAATAGAAGATTCAAAGTAGTGCAGAAGGGAAGCCTGTCATCCTAGAAAGCTAGAAAGGATAGAAGGTATGATTAAGGATGGATGAAGGAAGAAAAAAGGAAGAGAAAAGTACGTAGAAGGAAGCGAAGAGAGCAATAAAGGATGGAATAATGAAAGGAACAAGGAAGAAAGAAAAGGCAGATTTAAGGGAAATAAGAAAGAAAGGAAGGATAAGGTACGCAAAAAGGAAAGTAATTAAGGAAGGAAAGATAGAAGAATGAAAGTAGGAATGTCAAACCCTTGAGCTAAACCTAGACCTAAGCCCTAGACCTAACCCCAGACCAAACCCAGAAGCTTAACCTAGACCAAACCCTGGACCTTTCCCTGAACCTAACCCTAGAACTAACCCTAGACATAGCCCTAGACATAGCCCTAGACTTAACCCTAGATCTTACGCTAGACCTAACCCTAGACCTTGAGCATACCTTGAGCTAACCCCAGGATAACCCACCGTAGACCTAGCCCTAGACGTAATCATTTTTCTAACCCAGTACCTAACCCTAAATATAACCGAAGACCCAGCCCTATACATAACCCTAGACCTAACCCCAGACTTAACCGTAGACCTAACCCTAAACATTACCCTAGACCTAACCCTAGTCCAAACCCTAGAGCTTAAGCTTGACCCAGTCCTGGACCTAACCCTAGACCTATCCCTAGTCCAAACCATAGAGCTTAAGCTTGACCTAGCCTTGGACCTAACCCTAGACCTAACCCTAGAACTAACCCAAGACTTAACCGTAGACCTAACCCTATACCAAACCGTAGTCCAAACCTGAGAGTTAAAGCTTGACCTTACCCTGGACCTAACCCTATACCAAACCCAAGAGCTAAGCCTAAGCCAAACCTGGACCTCTCCTAAGACCTAACCCTAGTCCAAACCTTACCCTTGACCTAACCCTAGACCTAGCCCTTAACCTACCCCTAGACCTAACCCGTGAACTATCCCTAGACTTGACCCTAGACCTAACCCTATAACTTGAGAAAACGCTTGAGCTAACCCAGGGATAACCCTAGAGCTAACCGTAGACCTGACATTAGAACTAATTATTTTTCTAACCCCGGACCTATCCCTCGACCTTACCAGCTCAAACATAACCCTAAACCTAAACCTAAACCTAGACTTGGGTCTAAGGTTAGGTGTAAGGTTAGGTCTGGGGTTAGGTCAACGGTTTAGTTTAGGCTTGTAAGGCAGTAAAGCTGGAATAATAGAAGGAACAAGGGAGAAAGAAGAGAAAGAAAGAAGTAAGTGAGAAGAAAGGAGGGATTGACGGAAGAATGAACGAAAGGAAAATGGGATGTAAGAATGAAAGGGTGAAAAAAAGAAAGGTTAAAAGTAGAGAAGGAACAAGGAAGGAAATTTGAAAATTTGAAAATATAAAAGTGGAAGCATAGGCAGAAGACGGTTGTGATGTTATTCAATTCAATTCAATTCAGTTTATTCTCTTCGCTTAAAATTAACAATTTGTGAGATCCTATTATTATTTAATTAAAGAGTTACAAGCTAGTTAGCTTTTTTCTTACTTAGATTAGGGTTTTCTTTTGGAAGTTGGGTTTGAACATTTCTTGTTGCTGACAGTGTACATGGGGAGAAATTATTTACAAAAACCCCTGGAATTTCTTTTTCTTAGTTTTTTATGTTTTTTTGTTGTGTTTTTTTTGATTTTTATGTTTTTTTTTTTTTCAAATATTTTTTATAACTTATATCTAGGAACTAAAAGTTAAGAATTAAGCTATGCTTACAATATGAGGATATGTCGAATATGTCACCTATTTCTGAAGTTAAGGGATAGTCGAGCCAGTCTCTCGGGAATTAATTCTAAATTTGCTTTCTGGTGTAAGTCGATTGTGGAGTGGTGCCAGGGCAGGTTGAATATCATTTTTAGGATTTTGTTTTGAGTAACTTGCAGTTTACCGACGTGACATTTTTGCAATATCGGCCCAGACTGGGGCTCCATAAAAAATAACCGCTTGAAAAAATCGATCTGAAAAGGTACATTTTGTTCTCGATACTTAATCTTGAGTTTCTATTAATGAACGGGTATAGGGTTCGGATTAAGATATTTACTTTTTTTATTTGTGTTGTTTATGTGTTCTTTAAAGGTTAATTTTGTATCTAAAGTGATTCCTAGAAATTTCCGCTTTTTCCCATTCAATGTCTACTCTGTTCAGATTTATGTGACTCTCAGGGATGAAAAATGCTTTTACGTTTTTTAGTAAAGAATATGGCCTGCGTTTTGCTTGCATTAACTTGTATTTTCCACTTTTCGAAATAGGAAACGAGGGAGTTAAATGCGTCCTGAAGGTTCTCGGTTATGTCAGCTGATAATGTTCCCGAGCAAAGGATGGCAGTGTCATCCGCAAAAATAGATGCAGTGCTCTCATCCAAGACTCGTTGTGATGTTAAGAATGAAGTAAAGAATACGGAAGCAAACGAATGAGTTAAGAAAAAGTAAGAAGAATGATTAATTACCCATTCTTAAATCTAGTAACTTTTAATTTTTCCTAACCAAGACTGGCAAACTCATTTAAAAGAAGCGATTCTTTCGTCTAGTGTAATCTAGCCCAATAATTATTCATATTCCCCTTCATTATCCACGCTGTCCATCACATAACTTCATCAACCTTTCGCACACAGAACTGAGATATTACAAACACTTTGGAATGCTTCGGCCAACGCCATAACTCCAGCTCGCATCTTTATGCTCCGCATCTGCAATATTCAAAGGTTTTTGTGCTGCGAGCCCTCAGCTGCGGTCACAAAATACAAAAAAAAATATATTTACCACCAGTCCCCGTAGTCCAAAGGGGGGGCGAGTTTGGAGGAGGCCACTTGGTTGGTCGCGACCACAGAAGTGACTTAACTCGTTTTAAGCCTGCTCATATCTGTATGGATGTGTGTACACTTGGGCATCTTTTGCCTGTTGCCTATCCCCAACCGCTTCCCCAGCCCGCTGGTCTGCTTCTATTTCATTTCAAACTCCACTAGGCATGCCACACAACGATGACACTTGACTGAATATTTATGGCCACAAATGGAGCGAAAATAAAAACGCCAAGTCACGGGGCGGTGAATGCGGGCAAAAAAAAAAAAAAACCAATGCAAAAGTGGACACACATGGCGATGGATGCCACAGACGGAAGACCATGCCCTTTTCGGGCGTGTTGTAACTGTGTCTCAGTCAAGACACAATACCGTTAGCCTGACCGAGTCTGAGCCGCAGTTCGTGATCTTTATCTTAATCTGCACACACATATGGAACATATGGAATGACTGTACACACATACTTTTTTCTCTTTTTGCTCCCAAATATTTGCGCTTATTTATGTGGCTTTTGTTTTATCAGCTTGTTTATTCAATGATTATGTTTTCGACAACTAACATGCCTGGAGCTGGAGTGCTGAGTCGACAAATGCCTTTAAGATTCGACTACCGGGTTGGGTTGGGCTGGATTTGTTGTTTCGGTATGACCGCCATGTACTCCACTGGCAAATATGTAATGAAGCATAAGCAATTATGATAATGTCGTGTTTTGTGTTTGCGTTCCGTTTTCCTCAATGTTTCGCTTATCAGCAGAGGCAGCAGCGACAACAGCCAGGAGGAGTAGAGCACCAGGCGGAGGAGCACGGCAACAACCTCGACAATGTTGACAATAAAAAAAAGGTTAATGTTTCGGGGCAGCGAATATTAAACACAATTGTGCATGTGACTAAGCGAGACATGAGAGAAATATCTAAAAGATTTGGAAAATAGATAGCATATGCCTAGACAATTTCCTTTTAACAAGAATTGTATTTCCTCTGGTGTTTTTCTTTGAGTTCTACATAAGTTTTCTCCTTTTTAAGCTTGTGTTTAATATTTGAATTTATTTTAGGTTAATAGGGGGGTATTAAAATCGGGTGTGCAACGAAGCGCCGAGAATTTTATTGAAATCGTCCAACCCAATCCTGTACCTGGGCACAAAAAATCTAAAAAGGGGTCGGCTAAAATAACAAAAAAGGTTCATTCTACTTAAGGAAATTTTTTTTATTCCCCAACGAATATCATAGAAATATTTTTCATATGCAATCATGGCACCAAAATACTTAGAAAGGCCTTCTCGTTTTTAAGTAAAATTTCTTTAAATATCTTATCTTCAGATCAAACCAATGTTCGCTTACAGGGTCGGTTAAGGGGGTCTTCTCATTGGCAACTTTTTTCGACTTTTTTGCATTTATTTATAGCTTGGATATTCAAAAATATCCCCCCAAAGGATTTTCGAAAACTCGAATTAGTTTAGGAGATATAGTCCTTTTAGCGACCCAATGTGACCTAAATTCCCAAGCAACTGCAAACTTAAAGCGCGTTTAACTCGAAACCACGTTTTTCGAACTGGCGGCCATGATATCTCCAGTTCAACTGAACCGATTTTCATGAAACAAAGTGGAATCGACGCAGAATTGTCACCATTCTCGGGTGAACCTCGACCATAATTTTAAAAAATTTTTTACTATTTTTTTTTACACTAAACTACAAAAAACCCCCGAAATTGAAATTTTTTTGATATGGCCGCCATTTTGTCAAAAAAATCACAAAATTAAGTTTTGAGGTTCTCCGAGAATTACATCTATACTGATTATAACCCCGTTTTTTTCATTTCGGACGCTCCGGAGACCCGGAATCGTGGGCCGCCGTGACGACACCTTTTTTTCACCACCAACTTAAGTCTCTTACTTTTGAACAGCCCTCATATCGAGGCAAAAAAAATTTTTATTTACTTGAACCTTTTGTAATACAATAAATAAAAAAGTTTTTCAATTTATTCTTTGCGTTTTCAAATAAGAATTTTTTTAAAAAGGGGTCGAAAACACGGGTTTTGAATGAGAAGACCCCCTTAAAGTTCGCCCTCCTGGTCCCCCCGCCGTCCCCCGGGGGGGGCCCCCCGTATTCGGGTGTGGTTCTTTCCAGGCTAAGCTTTTATCCAGAAATATAAACAATAAATTTTATAGTCGTGCCAATTCTTAGAACTAAATGGATAGAGTAAGGGAAAGATAGGCTATGTAAAAAAAATGAAAAAAGTCCGTTTAGAAAGAAAGAAAATTTGTCGATGCTGTCCATTAGAAACCCTTATATCCACTCCTCGGCAGATTTCACCCAATAAAAGTCTGCACCAGCGTCAGCAGGAGACGAGGAGGTACGCGCAAGGATTTTGGAGATGAGGATAGTAGTCCGAGGACTAGAAATTATAAGAAAAATCGAGCAGTTATGGCAGAGAGATAGAGATGAAGTGCGCCTGGAAAAAGCAATTGTGGCGGACGTAGTATCTTTGGAGAAGGATAATAGTCTCTTTGCAAAGACAAAAGTGGATGGAGAGGAAGTGGTGGCCTTGCTCGATACGGGGCCAAGTGCGAATTGTATCGTCCGTGAAGCTGAAGAATTTTTAATGGGTAGAGAGAAGAGGATGATGGAGGAGCAACTACGGTTCGAGGCGTAATATCTCTACCTGTGCATTGAGAAGGGAAGGAAAAGAAGTTGGATTTTTTTAATTGTACAGCTAAATTTGTATTTTGGAATGGAATTTTGGCGAGCGTTTAGATTAGCTGTGGTTGGCAACCAGGGTGAGCATCCAACCAGTGAGCTAGGTGAAGAAATCCTTCACTGTAGCACATCCAACATGTAAGAGCCTGAGCCCACTGTAACTGCCTATATGCCCCATCTGTTGTCTCCGAAGGAAACGTCCAATTAAATAAGGTGAAGCTGTTGTTCCCATCGTGATTTTGAGGTGAATTAAGATTGAGATTGGGTTGGGAAAGACATCGATTGATCAAATGAGAATCTTCCTGTCAAGCAAAGGCATTATCCCATCTCTCCGGCTAAGCAGCTGTTAGTTTACGCTGAAGCTAGAATGCTGGGGCTAGACGTCATCGAAGAGAGCAACAGCAGTTGAAGCTCCCCAGTAACGTTAGTCCAGAAGGGTCCCAAAAACCGCTTATGCTTGGATGCACAAAAAGTGAATAAGCGAACTGTCAAGGATGCCTATCCATTGCCACATATTGAGGGACTATTAAGCCGGCTTCAAGAGACTTATTATATTTCTGCGATCGACCTTAAGGATGCTTTTTGGCAAGTACCGCTGGAGCAGAAAAGTAGGGACAAAACAGCATTCACCGTTCCTGGTCGCCCTCTTTATCAGTTTACAGTAATGCCATTTGGATTATGTAATTCTGCCCAGAGAATGTGCCGCTTAATGGACAAAGTGATCCCGGCTGCATTAGGGGACCCGTGTTCGTGTATTTGGACGACTTGCTGGTCTACTCGAGAACTTTTCAAAAACTTTTGGCGATGCTTATGGAAAGTGGCAGGTTCACTACTTACAATCAACGTAGAGAAAAGTAAATTCTGTCACAGGCAAGCCAAGTATTTCGGGATTTGTTGTCGGAGAAGGCAAAATCAAAAGGATGAGTCGAAAGTCAGTGCAGTTCAAAAGTTTCCGGAGCCGAAGTCAGCCAAGCAGCTGAGGCGATTTTTGGGGATGACTGGCTGGTATCAAGGTTCGTGAAGGGATTACGCTAAAGATCATTAATCGCACTCTAAACGGACTTTTTTCCATGTTCTTTACATAGCCTATCTTTTTTCTTACTCTATCCATTTAGTTCTAAGAATTGGCACGACTAAAAAATTTATTGTTTAGAATTTCTGGATAAAGCTTAGCCTGGAAAGAAGCACACCCGAATACGGCGAGCTCCAGCCGGGCGACCACCGTGCCAGGACCAGGGTGCTAACTTTTAAGCCGGAAGAAATTTAACAGGAAGGTACCTTAAATCTGTACCAGAGGTACACAGAGTATATTAAGTTTGTGCAAAAGTATGTAACAGGCAGAAAGAAGCATCTCCGACTCTATAAAGCATATATATTCTCCATCAGCATCAACAGCCGAGTCAATCTAGCCATGTCTGTCAGTCCGTCCGTCTGTCTGTCTGTCTGACTGTCTCTGTCTGCTCAGTCTGTCCGTCTGTCCGTATAAGTGAACGGATCTCAGAGATGTTAAGAGATAGAGGTTTCACATGTAAGGGACATATGCTTCTTATACGCAGATCAAGTTTATTTTGAATTTTTGCCACGCCCCCCCCACGCCCCGCAAATTGGAAAAAACGTCATATCTCCCACAGTTTTATAAATAGAAGGTTCGTTCCTTCTGGACATATTTAGTAATCAGGATTATTTATCGATCCGCCAAAGGAATGGTAAAGATCAGATGAACGGTTGTCGAGTTATAAGGAAAAAAAACAATTATGGGCAGCACCGGTCGCAACGGTGATGGGCAGCACTTCACAGGTACAAAAGATGTTATAGTCGGGCATGACCGACTTTCTTTCTTGTTTAATCTTTACTTTTGAATTTGAGTACGAGCAAAAATATTTGAAAAATAATTGAAATTCAAAATTTTTGACAGAATATCATAAGTTTCGACTTGCATTTTATAATACACTGGAAAGTTATTATCTGGGGGAGTGTTCAGGGTTCCTCTTTGAACAGGGCTTGTGATGATGAAATATAATTAGTGAAATAAACTGAAAAACTTGATAACTTTATTGTCTTAAAAGTTTTTTGTTTTGAAATAATTGCCAGAATTTTTATTCTAGCTTTTAAAACAAGCTAAACTAAATTGAATTCGATATGGTTAAACCCTTTCCTCAAAGAACTTTTTATCCACAGAAACACACAGACCCTCAGCTTAAAACCAAGCTACCTGCTTATTTTAATTTTCAAACAAATCAATTCCATAAAACAATCAATGTCAGTCACATTTTTCCCATTTTGGTATTTGTTGGTTTTTCCAATTTTGTGCTGTTGACTTAACCTTTGGCTCTGCTGCCTTGAGTTCTAAGCTGATTATAGGGCTCAGACAACATGGAACGCACAGTTGACGCACAATTTAAAAGAACAACCAAGACATCTCACATGACTAATCGCATCGAAATGCAGTGGACAAATAAACTTAATCATCGGAAGACCAACAACATTGTCAACCGCAACCAGAACTGACATGTCGACATTAAAATTACACTCGCACACGCATGAGAGATGCCAGATAGCTTATAAGAAATACAATTGTGGTTTGTAATAACTAAAAAAGAAGTAGAGAAAAGTAGAAAAAGCAAATAAGAGAACGTGGGTAAAAGGAACCTACCTAGAACTACTATTCCAAAACATAAAAGAATCTCATATGTGTGCTGATTGAAGCACTCTCAGCCACCAATCTACCCAGCCATAGAAGTACTCTTGTGCATTTGTTGAACTGCTGATAAACGCTCAACTCAGCCAGTCGTCTCGGGTGTCGAGTGTCAAGGCAATGGCCAAACTATCGGCCCCCCAAGGCAAGTAGAAAGAGCCCAGCGACAAAGCATTTCATTTCATTTCACTGACTTTTGCGACGAGACTTTTTGTCAATTTTAATTTACTCAAACTGCTCTCGCCTTGCCTCAAGCTCAGGGCTTAATTCAAGTGCTGGTGGTGGTGGTGGTGCCATTGGGTGCCGGGGTTCAGCCAAAGTCAAATCATCGATAGAGTTGTTGCTGAGATTTTTTTGCCTTATTTTTGTTGATTTGCATAAATTGCCAGTGGGTGGAAACTTTTTTCAAAAATGTATAAATTGCTATTACCTGAGCCAAACTTCGGTGGCAGGAGTTAACCCAAAATACGAATGGCACATTTTCGCTGCGCATGTTTTACGTGACATTCAGAGGGAAGAAAAAAAAAGTTCCAAATAAAAGTTTATACAATAAAATTGATAAGAGTGCAATTTGTGAGTCAGAAGGCACGATGGATTTGACTGTATAAATTCTACGCCAGTTCCTGCTACTTTAGTTTTTTAAAGGGTGAGTTGGGGTATGGGGTCAAAATGACACTATTTAGTCATCAATTTGAAACTATTGAGTATCAAATTCTCATTAATACTCCAAGTATCAAGTTGATATTTTCGAAAGTATTCAAAACAAATTGATACTAACTAGTATCAGGCTGAAGCAAATTTGTATTGATTTTTGTGTATCAATTTGATACTAACAATTATCATTTTGATATTTTGACTGTCAAACTTTTGGTATCATTTTGATACTAGCTTTCCTCAATTTAAAATTTTTTCTTATCAAGTTTAAGTACCAATTCAGTCATCCAACTGCCATTAAAACTAAACATAAGCACTTAAGAACTGATTCGCTTTATTCTGTATTCTTACAAAACGTATTTGATGGCTTTGGGAAACTTTGTCGCGGATTTATTCAAATAAGAAGTCATTTAAGGAAGAGCATCATGGAACCTAATTGACATAACAGTCCGCCCTTCTGATTTAGTACTGCCCAATTATGTTGGAATGATTGTGCAATTTCTCCCAGCATGAGAACCTTCTTTAGTAATGGAGCTGACTTTGTTTCGATCATCTTGAATAGCGTGGCATACCCCCCTAAAAGTTATATTTATTATTTATAAACGGGGCGATGTGTAGTTCATAGTTTGCTGCTCACCTTGTAATTATAGAGCTGACTATCTAAACGGCGGGGGGATTGTTTTAGATAGCTTTTATTTTAAGCAAATTATCATTTGTTTGCATGATCAAAAAGTTATTCAATGTCAAACGCTATGGTGCCGATCAGCGGACGTTTCACATACGAGCAGCATTCGAATATTCGAACTATCATAAAATCGTGTTTGTTTCAAATTGATACTTTTGCGTATCAAATTAATAACCAAAAGATCAATTTGATACTCTCTAGGATTATATTCAGGCCTGTTCCCGTTTTCGATTTCGATCAGATCATGCGGAATCGGAATTGGTAGCTGTTCCCGTTTCCGAAAAACGATCAAGTTATTCGGTTTCAAAAGTTTTGCCTAAGAGTCAGTGGAATGAAAAGTAAATGCAAGTTTTCTTGGCAACAGTGATTCTTTGCATCTTGCAAGTATTTTTATTTTAACATGTCAAATATTGTAGAGATTTTGAAGTATTCATTGATATATCGAGCCTTCAATTTGATTTAAAATCATTTTTATTAAATTTGTACCTCAGAAATTGCATGCAGACGAAAGAAAAACGATCGAAATGAAACCGAGCTGTTCGCAATTCCGAATCAGCGCATGCGCAGTGCTGATCGAAATTGTCAAGGCTGCCTTATGGCTGAATTAAAATTCGATAACGATTCGAACATTCATTCGAAAAGACAATCGATTTCTATTTCACTCGGAAACGGGAACACCAAAATGAAAACGATTCGGAATTGCGATCGTTTTACTTTTTCATTCCACTCGGAAACGGGAACAGGCCTGATTGGTACCAAAAAAACGATACTGGTGTTAGTTTCAATTTGAGACAACGTGTATCAAATTGATATTGTACATTTGGGTGTAGTTTTGATTGAGAAAAACTTTAGATGTCTAACTAAAATGAAGTCTTTCAAGATCTAGCCAAAGAAAGCACAATTGTTTTTGTATAGCACCCAGACATAGGTACACATTTCTCTCTTAAAATCTGTGCTTTTTAGGGGAACTCAAACCCACTAGGACCATGCTCTTACCATCTGCACCACCGAACTTTTTGAATGCTTAAGCCACCGACGGACTGACGACGTAAGTAATTCAGCTTACGCCACCACATATTGCGTCAAGGTGGAACGTATGCCCAGTGTGACCAGAACTAACAAAAAAAATGACGCCGCTGCATCGCGTTGTCCAGGTTCATGGCATTTTTAAATTAGCTGGTGGAGGGTCACACTGCTCAATCAGGTGTGTTTTGTTTTGATGACAAGTGATTTACGCTTATGCTTCTGCCATGATAGCAATAGCTCTCCCGCTAAGCCTTAAATCCAGTTCGGTAATCAGCAACTGTCACATATTGGTAGAAATATTAATCAATATATCCAAAGTGCTAGTCTTTCTTCACATATGTATGTTCCAAACCTTCTTTTTGAACAAGCTCAGGCAACTTAATCCTAGACTTGTTAACAAAATTTAAGTCCGAATGCTTGGGGTGTAATGAATCACAAATGGCATCCCGGTCTCTCACCGACAAAATCAGAGCAACCTTGTCTTCATGCGAAACATTTCCAATCGGCTCTTTTGCTTTGTTTTTTCCAGGGATGCAAACCGATTCTAAATAAGGACTGGTTCGGTTCAGTGGTTCACATAGTTTTTGAACCACCGGTTCGTTTTTGAAGCCAACTGAACCGCGGTTTCGGTTCGGTTCAGTGGTTCAGTATTTAATATAAATTTAATAAAGGCCAGTTTCTGTATTGCAAATAACCCCGATCTTCCCTAAAATCTGCGCGGAAAGGAATTCGCAACGCACTTTATGTTCTTGGATGCCGAAAATCTCTAAAATCTCAACCCTTAAAGCCCATCCTTAAGTTAAACGACCAAATATTTTCATAATTATATTTAAAAGAAATGACAGAAACTTATTTCTTGGATCGCCCTTATTCCCGCCGAACATAAACCCTTAAGGAATTTACTTTAATCTGTTCGAAAATCTATTTCTTTTCAGACTTTTGATGGTGAGGCAGTCCAAAAGTTCTAAAAAATGCATTTCTGTTCAAGGATCGTTTTTAATTTGGCCGAGTCTCAAGTCCTAAACTCAAGTTCTTAAGTATAAAGTCCCAGTTTGCTCTAAAGTCTGCGCGAAAAGATATTTTTCCGAAGTTTCGAAGGAAAAGCAGTCCGATAACGTATTAGAAACTGCATTATTTTGTTGGATCGCCCTTAATTTAACCTTATGTCAACTTTTAAAGCCTGTTGTTGAGTATAACGTCGCAATTTTCCCTGAAATCTTCTCGGAAAGTCATTTTTTAGACTTTTGAAGTTGCGGCGAGTCCAAAACTTCTTTATGTTCTAAGATTACCCTTCATTCCACCAAACCCTAAACCTTTAAGACCATTGTGAAGTCTAACATTCAAAAATATCCTTAAGTCTGTTCAGAAAGTAATTGTTTTGGACTTTTGAAGCTGCAGAATTTGAAAAACTATGAACCTAAATGGAGACATACTATTTGATGAAAAATAAAGTTGGATCGTACACATTATAAAGTACTAGTTCTGGTTTTAAGAGGTAGTACACCCCCGGTTATTGTTTGAACCAACTCTATTTGGTCTAGCTAGTCCTCTATATATTGAAAATTTTCTCAGAGAAAGCTATTTTATACCGGAAAACTTTTGAAAATATTAAAGCTCACCTATAGTGTCTTTTCCCAGAACTTTTGCTTCAATATTTGAAATATAATGATTTCTAAAGTGATATGTGACTAGAGAAAGTATGAATAGTCCATAATGATATCATTTTAATAGAGGCTTGACAGACTAATGAGAATATCGTCCCGTAAAGGAAATGATATATGCAAACAAATCGATTAGCAACTTTCAAAGAAGAAATGTTAGCTTACGACAGGCATATTCAGAGGTCTGTGGACAATTGCATGTTTCAAAATGGTTGGGTGCTACATAAATCCACTATCAATAAGGACTTATCGTAGCAGCTCGATCAAAATTCCCAAAATTTTTGCGTCTTGAGACTCGTCAGTGAACTGAACCGAACCGAACCGTTTTCATTTGTGGTTTTCGGTTCGGTTCAGCAATTTTTAAGGGACGCGGTTCGGTTTGCGGTTCGGTTAACCAGCTGAAAAATGCGGTTTTCGGTTCATTCGGTTTTGTATTAAAGTTAAGCTGAATAAGGAAAATCGTTACGCCTGCTTCTTCTTCGCTCAATTTTTGTATGGAAACTTCTCGTTACGTCGTCAGTCCGTCTGGGCCGTCTAAGCTCTTAACATACTTTACTTTGACTTGCCGCACGCGTATGGTCGATGTGTGGTCAAATCTTTTTAAGTCTCAAGTCTTTGTTTCAAAAAGAAGACTTTAGTGAAACAGCAACCAACCTACAGAAAAACATTCAATCTCTTTGAACACTAATAAAACACGACCCAAAATTTAATACAAATTAATTAAATCATTTTGGTAAGCGTTCTTTTTAATAGCTTTCATACTCGATTAAGATAATTTATGCAACAAATTCAATTAAAATAAAGTTAATTCATTATGGAGCTATATAGATATGGTTGTTTTTTTTATAAAGTTCACTTTGCATGAAATTTGAAATCAAGATTAATTTTTTAATAATTTATTTCAATTAAGTTTGAGTTTGTTTTGAATAAATTTCATTAAGAGAAAATTGATATATAAAAATTCTGATATTTTAGAAAAAACTCCCCTTTGTGTTTCCCCAAAAAAGTTAATCTTAAGATATAACTTACTTTGAATTGCTAATCTCTTAATGCAAATTGTTTACCAAGAGGGAAACTCCCTTTAAAAAAAAAGTATAAATTTATTCAGAATTCATTGGGTTTCTGAGAACCACGCCAAGCTTATCTAACACTTTAACAATCACAATAAAACACATATATAGAAATAATTATAGCCAGCGAATTACTCAACTCAACTCACTACAAAAGCTCTCTACATATATCCCAGCACGTTCACAAAACTGATAAACAACCATAAATTCAATCGTAAAAAAAAACTCACAAAAATCGTATTATTCCCCCATAATTAACCCATAAATGTCTCTCGCAATTGCCTCTCCAAGCAATTGAATAAAACTCATTATAAATGAACAGCACTTGTTTAAATACCTTTAAAATGGTCTATAAATAAACAACAGAAACAGAAAAAAGAGAAAAAAAAATACATAAAATTAAAGAACATTTAAAAAACCCCTTGGCATTCGTTGATAAACCGCTTAAAACAGCTTGGCTGTTCAACACCGGCTCCAAGAAGTGCTGAGCTAAGCTTATGAACTTGACCTTTTTGTTTCCAGCTGGACGCTTTGGTAAATGGAATGCACTTGCAATAGTGGCTGCTTATGTCATCATCATCAGCAACACCAAGGCACTATGGGCAAAAATCAAATATTTTGATGTAAGGGAATATCCTACACCCAAAAAAAAGTAGTCATTAATTTGAATCAAGTCATCAATTTGAAACTATTGAGTATCAAATTCTCTTTCATACTCCAAATATCAAGTTGATATTTTCGAAAGTATTAAAATGATAGTTCGAAAATCTCAAATTGATACTAACTAGTATCAGGCTGACAATTGGTGACTACAAAGAACTCTAATTGTTGAACGCTAAGTGTAGAATCCATCCTTGAGAAAATGGATTTTTATTAACCCAACGATTTATTCTTCTTTGTTGTCTAGAATAGAAAAATAGTTCCATTTTCACCCATAGTGCAATGTCTGCAGTTAAGTAGTTGTGGCCTAAGCCGCTTACAGACAGGCCGAGGCAGGGTCGAGTCTATTGATGGACTGCTGGATTCAGTTGGCTCTTCTGTTTGGCGGTCTCGTGTGGCGCCTGACCCAATTTTGCAGGGCGCACGTTTTTTTCGTAAAATGCTGCTTACATATGACTACAACTACATGTGTGTGAGATGCACGGGAATTGCCTTGCCTTGCCCAGTTCTTTGCTACTAATTGGATTAATAATGACAGAAAAACAATGGGGCAACATATGCCAGAATTGTAGGGGATTATGTAAGTGAATTGGACTTACTGTCTGCTTAAAATTTACAAAAAGGCCACAATTCATCTCTTATGCAAGACTTCTGGCTGCCAAACTCCACTTTTGTAGTAAATAAAATTCTGGCAAGTAAGTGGCAAAGTGAAAACAATGGTCGCTAAAATTCTGCTCATAATTAGCTGAAGAGCAAAACGGCGCCCGGCTTTATCTTTTAATGAGTCTGGAGAGGCCCTCGAGCGCAACTTAAATTAAAATCTGCAACTAACTCTTAGCAAAATGCCCTGGCATTGTAGCGCTTTATATATACACTTGCATATTAATGCATTTGGTTGGAGCTGACCCAAATTCAAGTGACAAAAAACCGCGCCCAAAAGGCAGAAAAAAGTATAAAAATGGATTGCAACCCCTCGTTTTGTTTTTACTATCTTTCTCTTTCCTTTTTGGTAAGCGTAATGCCAGATATGTATGTATGAACGAGCATTATTTTGGAATTTGTGGTATGTGGCGACAAGGTCTGGGGAGTGGGGCGGGGCCCTTGAGTGTCTTTGTGAGGCTTCAAGGGTGTTTTTTTGGAAAATTGGGTCAACGGTGCGTATGATAATTTTTTTCGCTATTGTACGGAAAACAAAAGCCATCGCTTAAAAGTGATTGAAATATGCACAAAATGATGACAAGGAGCAAAAACGAAGAGGTACATTGCTACATACCATGTAAGGCTTTAAGTAAGGTTAAAGTCTGGACTGGAAACCGATCGAGTATGAAGTATAAAAAGCCAGAATGAAAACCGATCGAGTAGGCACTATAAAAAGCCAGACTCGAGAACGAAGTATAAAAAGCCAGCGGAAACCGATCGAGTACGAGTAGTAAAAAACTAGAAAACCGATCGAGTGACGCAGCTATAAAAAGCCAGACTGGAAACCGATCGAGTACGAAGTATAAAAAGCCAGACTGGAAACCGATCGAGTACGACCAAAAATGTAAATCAGACTGGAAACCGATCCGAGTACGAAATTTGGAGGCGATCCCATTTAAAAACAAAAAAAGTTTTTCTCACTAGAACTTTTTTCACCGTTTCATACTGCTATATGCTATAGTCATCCGATTTTGATATAAAGAATATGCCAATAAAAAGAGTTTTCATTAAACTGTGTAAAAGTATATAAAATAAGTGTTTGCAAAAAGGACGTTTTCATTAAAAACAAAAAGTTTTTCTCACTAGAACTAGTTTTTCGGCCGATCGTTCCTATGGCAGCTGTATACTATAGTCATCCGATTTCGACCAAACTTAGTGAAATCATGGGAAGGATAGTACTAAGAAATACGTACTTTGGAGGCGTTTCCATTAAAAACAAAAAAGTTTTTCTCACTAAGACTAGTTTTTCGACCGATCGTTCCTATGACAGCTATAGGCTATAGTCATCCGATCCGGCCGGTTCCGACAAATGTGCAGCGTATTTATACCAAAAGACTTCGTGCAAAGTTTGGTGAGAGATAGCTTTTAAAACTGACGGAGGAGATAGCATAGAAACAGACGGAGAGACGGACAGGGCTAAAATCAACTCAGCTCGTCATGCTGATCAAGAATATATATACTTTATGTGGTCGGAGATGCTTCCTTCAATGCGTTACAAACATCCGCACAATTACTATAATACCGATCTGCAAGGCATAAAAAAGCAAGACTGATAAACCGATCGAGTACGCACAATAAAAAGCCAGACTGGAAACCGATCGAGTACGAAGTAAAGAAAGCTAGACTGGAAACCGATCGAGTGGCCGTATAAAAGCCAGACTGAAACCGATCGTGTACGCACGCCTTATAAAAAGCCAGACTGGAAGCCGATTAAGTACGTACTATAAAAAGCTAGACTGCAAACCGAACGAGTACTTACTGGTCACACTCATTTCCTCTAAATAAGTTAAGTTATGGTATGAAAGACTGCCGATCGAGTACGCCCTAGTTCAGGGCTTTCCCTTTACATAAGACAAGTTAAGGAATAGAAAACTATAAACTCATCGACTAAGCACTATGAAAATGACAATTAATGCTCTGTAAGACTGAAAATGAACTTGCCCTAAAAAATCAGACTGGAAACCGATCGAGTAAGCACTGGTCAAACCCTTTTCCCCCAAATAAGGTAAGTCTAGGTATGGAAGACTTGGAAACCGACCGTATCCTAATGACTCGGCAGGAAGCCGTTAGAGTTCGCCCTTGTTCAGCGCTTTCCCTTTACATAACACAAGTTACGGTATAGAAGACTATAAAACAGAGCTAGCAAATAACAATTTTTCGTTGTCCAAAAATAACAGTTACTTATGGCACCTTAAAGCCTGGTACGGAGAACGCCAAACAGTTTGTGCGCACGAAAATGCCATTTATTACGAAAGTGGATCGTAAAACAAAATAGTGTGCTAAGACAGCCAAAAAATACCAAGAATAAGGCGTTATTGGTAATTTTTAAAGGTACGGTCACACTTCCCCGGCTTACAAACAATTTAATGAGGATTTCAAGTCGCAACAATAAAAAAATTAGTTTATGAAATGGAGATCAGTAAGGTCCAATGGTGAAGCCAGGAGGCAGTTGTCCCCCTGTATTACAGATTTTGCATCTGAAAACTCAAGTTTTCATTTATGCCGCACAAATTGCCTTGGATGAGGAAGTCAGAGCATACAAAAAGCAGACGCTAGCGTCTCAGTTGGCATATTTGAAAGATTTGCTAACCTACCTAAGAGAGATTGTATGATCTAATGTGATTTCACCAATAGTTCGAGTCACAGAAGTGTTCATTCAAAACTTCAAAATAAACGCCAACAGTTTTAATTGGCTCCAAAACAAAGCACCCGGTGCAGATCAATAATAAATGTTACTTATTTTCATTATTTATTTGTTTTTATTTCATAAACGTTAGTACATATATATTAATGTGGTTTCTCTTCATCGACATTGGCCGTTGAAAGCAACAAATTTTTTGCTGCTCTTTTTGGATTTCTAGACTGGCTATGGCAACTGAATCTAAATACTCTATTGATGAGGCCCCAAATAATTAGCTCTTTTCTTCCTCATGAAAGCGCTTCAATCGAGTTATTATTTTTTTTAGACATATTTTTGCTCTACCGACCGTCAAAATAAATAAATTTAATTAGTTTGGGCGCACAAACAAAACTCGAACAGCTGTTCAATAAAATCCACATGTGCAAAGTAGTTGGCAACGCGAAGACGTCAATGTGGATTTTACAACCCCCTGTTTGCTTGTCAGCATACCAGTCGCAAAACGTTTAACGTCAAAAATTTTGCGAGCGGTTTTACAGTGTCATTTTTATATGAAGATTTTTTTGCGAGCGCTTTTTGCGATCTCCGTACCAGGCTTAAGCAAAAAGTCAGAGATGAGCCGTTCTCATCGGCTCTTGAACATTTCGCTCTTTGCTCAACGAATGGTTGAATGGTCTTGATTCGCGTTTGCTCTGTTCGTTCGCTGAACGAATCGACGGGAGCGAAAATTATAAAAGTCACTAGCGTTTGTGTGTGTGTATGTTGTCTGTTTGGGCTTGTGACTCGCACCAGCAAATACAGAAAAAAAAACCCTTTGAGGCGATCAGTTTTTTTTTTCGCTCATCTGCTGACTCTTAATGTGAGAGCGCTCAGTCGATAGCAAGCGTGCATGGGTTTTTTTCGGTTTTGTTATTAAGCAGACCGCAAAGGGAAAAACGATCAATTGTTATTTACGAGCTCTGCTATAAATGAATCAAAAATGATCGATGAAAATGGGCGTGTTCAGCAGATAAATCCGATTTCCGATTACTGATTTATGATTACCGATTTTTCCTGCTGAATACAGTGATTGCCGATTGCGATTGATAAATTTGACTATCATGATTGCTGAGTTGGAATCATTCAAACTTACAACGTTAAAAACCCTCAAAAATGTTACCTAAATTTATCATAGTTGTAATGTATATTTAAACTTATCAATCAGTGTTATTCAGCAGAGAATAATAAGCAATCGCAAATCGTAAATCAGTGATAAGTAAGCTGAACTTCCCCTAAAAGTCAAACTGGAAACCCGATCGAGTACGCACAGGTCACCGTTTCCCTCTAAATAAAGTAAGTAATGGACTCGACTCCACCCTAAATATTCATACTGAAAATCAATCGAGTATGTGCTGGTTGAAGGCTTCACAGTTTATAAAGTTGTTAACCGATCGACTGAGCACTGGTTCAGCGTTTTACCTATGACTGGAAACAGAACTTGCCCTAAAAAGTCACACTGAAAGCCGATCGAACACGCCTTTCCTTTTCTTTTAAATAAGACAAGTTACGGTTTAAAAGACTGCAAACAAAATTCAATATTAATTCAGTTGTTCAACTTTAGAAAAAGATACTCAAGTGGAACAGCTAGTCAAAAGGATAACCCAAAAAAAAAAAAAATAGCATAAAACATAACAACAACAAAGGCATCAGCGACGTGTGACATGCACGTGCGTTAAATTCATCATACGCCAGGGATGACACCCGCACACACATCTAGGGCCCCAGAGACCACCCCAACCAGAACACAATTGAAATGTTTTACGTGTCGTCCAACCCCGTTCTGGGTGGGCCAATTATGAATATGTTTGTGTATTTGTTTATGTTAATGCGGCAGAGCTTCAAGCAAAACAACAACAACAACAACAAGATAAAAACAACTGCATGCGCATAACAACTTCTTTCTGGCCAGTGTATCTTGCAGATACTTTTGCACAAAAACAAGTTGTAGCTTGAAAAAGTTTTGACTCAACTTTGAACACAAACAATTTGGCACGTGTTGACACTTAGTCACCTCTCCAAGTTCCTTTGCCAAAAGAAAAAGGATTTTAAGCGAATTTTAATTAAAATTATGGACAGCTGCTGTTGGAAAAGTTTTAAGCAAAACAAAAAGTTGATGACAGTAAACAAGAACACAAGAACACAAGAATTGCCTGCCCCAACAAATTAAAAAAATAACTGATAAATTCTTCATAAACAAAATGCTAATATTCTAAATTAATGGCTCACGTCAACCTGTCGTCGCTTTGATGAGGTCATTAATACCAAAAAGAAATAAAGTCAAGTCTTTGTATTCTTCCATCTATTGGAATTTCTTATCGTGTGCTCATTGGGGGCACAGCTTTGATATAGTATATCGAAAAGTAAACAAGTTCTCTTTCTCCATTCATTTGTCTATTGATAGCCCGTTCGGTTGTCGATTTAACTGTTCTGTGCCCAAGCATAACTGCCAACCGCTGATAAAGCAGTTTTTAACAGCCAACGAAGTTAGAGCACAAGTATAATAATAATAATCATTTTTTTTTCGTTTTGAGGTCAGTAATTTGGTAATTGAAAATCAAGCGGAAAATGGGTCACCATTTAATACTTATTAGCAAAAGATAGTAGTAAAAAAATATTAGTGGTTGGGAAATTACAGCTTGCTGATGATGTAATAAGAACAGAAAAAGCGGCAGGTGAAGACATGGTTTAAGTAATGACATAAAGATGAAACTATATTTAAACTGGTCTTAAGTTAAAGTTGCTTTTATGCCTTTGCCTCCAAGTATGGGCTTTTTTAAGATGTCAAAAACAGTGGTAGAAAAGACGTTCATTTCAAATTGCGATAGAGGCAGAGGCCGTGGAAAAACCTCTAGCTCTTACCGCTTCTCAAAACAAACTGGGCAAGTCAAATCAAATCCAAATTTCCACACTCACCTTCGGAACCAATTTCAATCTTCAATATTGACAGCATAAATCGAATTTCCACAGCAACGTCTGAGCTGGCCAAATCCCAAACCTTAGGCCAGCGTAGCTAATTAATTTCCATTTTAGTTACAATGGAGGAAAATTAATTTCCACACACAGACACACAAAAAACGTGGCGCCCTGAGAACATAACAAATGAATGAAAGAAAACGAAATATATATATTTTTCTGTGTATATATATATATTTGATATCTGTGGCTAATAAAAATTCCTGTTGGTCATTTGGTGGCTTCTTTTATTATCATTTTTTACGGTCCTCAGAGCAGAGCAAACTAGGCGCTTGCCACTTTCGCTTTCCACTGGCTGGTTTGTTCCTTTTGTTGGAACTGTTTGCTTATCACTTTGCCTACACATTTTTATGTCTGTTGGGTGCTTTGTTTCTGCCTGGCTTAAGGATTTGGGCTTTTTTTTGGGATAATCATCAGCATGCAGAACCATGTTCCGCCAAGTTCGCAGTCGTTCAAGTTCAGTGAAAGCGAAATGTGTGTGTGTTGTGCGTTGTGTCTGTTGGGGTGGGTTAAAATGAAAATTGCTGTGCAGTTGAAACTTTGGCCATTTCAGTGTCGTCTCTTCATTTTGGAGCCAGATTGTTTTTATTTAAATTAGTTTTAGATATTCTTCATCTGGTCTGAAGGGTTGACCGCCCGCCCGCACAAGACTCGTTCAAGTGTTACAAAAAAATTGATTTTTATGTTTGGCTGAGATTTTGCACAACTCAACAAAAAAAAAAAACTGATGCTTGTTTTTATAGCCAGCTCAGCTGCTTTATGCTCAACCAGTTCCAAGGAAGTCGAGTATAAATACATAAACAGCAGCGTCTGAGATTCAAATTTCAGTGTCGCCCACCCAGGGGAACGAAAATATATATTCTCAATGCTGTATCGAAAACTTCAGAGTCAAAAGTTGTATCCCTTGTCAAACAAAACAAAAAATATATAATGACAGTTTATTAGGGGCCCATCCAGATCATATCACTCGCCCTCTCTCCCTCTCGTTCTATCACACTTTTAACCTTTTGCTGGGCCAAAACTTTTTGTCTCAACTTCCCATCAACAAACAACTTTCCCAAGCCAACACCCAACCCATCATCCGCATCAACAAACTCAAGATTTGCTGGCCACTTGCTGAAAAAAATGTGTTTTATCATTTATCAAAATTTACCCAGCAAATGTCATTTACATGGGTTTTTTTGTTTCGAGTTTTTTTTGGGGAAGGAAAGGAAAGGTTGTAAAAACAGTGTATAAGCAGAAAGGAAAAGTGAAATAAATTATGTTGGAATTTGGTGTCTACATATCAACATATGATGAACTGATGAAGCTATCAAAAGTCAACAAAGATTAAGTGTTGAAAATTTGTGGAAATTAACAAATGTTCAAATGTTATTCAACTAAAGCTTAGGGAATTTTATCCAAAGTTTCCCCCATTCCAACGCTCTTTTAATTAAGTTTCACTTTGCTTAAGTTTATCAAATTTCCTATTCGTGGTGTTGAATGGAATAAAGCAGGTTTATAAAATGTTAAGTAGCTAAATTAGAGTGCAAAAATAACTGATTCATACTTAAATATTAGCAGTGTGTGTACTGTGAGAGTGCGTTCTCCGCTCGAAAAAAATCAACCACCGAAAACGCAGTCAAACCAAATACCATAAATCTGACACCAGCTCACGCAGACACCCAGTCACAGAAATACTATTACGAGAAGAGTGAGTATATGAGTTGATTGGATATTTTGAGTATCGAATCATACCCATGACGCTTTTACAACGAGTATACTGGAGTCAAGAAAACAGGCACTCTTGCAAATCTCTGGTACTTAACTAAGAGGCACGAACTATGACACGAACAAGCACGATCGCATAACTTTAAAACGCAAACAACAATATATTACGCGAATCCTCAGTTCAAAATCACTAGAGCAGTATTTTCACTTGTCTGAGATATCGTATATGATATGCCCTGAGTACAAAGTCTCAAAAGTGAATTTCAGATGATGAATTTCAGTGATTTCACTACTCATTAAACTAAGTACTCAAATTTTTGTCTAAAAATAGGAGAAAGTTAACTTCATCTCGGCCGAAGTTTTGTATACCCTTGCAGTTTGTTTTTCTAATTAAGACTACTTTTCGGACCTTACTTTTCTATGGGAGCAATACTATATGGATGTCCGATTTCGACCAAACTTAGTGCAATCATGGAAAAGCATAACAAACTGTTAGTTCGAAATTTGGATGCGATCCCAATTAAAACAAAAAAGTTTTTCTCACTAGAACTTCTTTTTCGACCGATCATTCATACTGCAGCTATATGCTATAGTCATCCGATTTTGACAAAACTTTGTAGAATCGGGTGGGAGCATATAAAACAAATACATTCCAATTATAAGGACATTTCCATTGAATACAAAAAGGTTCGATTTCGACCAAATTTGATGGAATCATGGAAAAGCATAGTAAACTAAGAAATACGAAGTTTGGAGGCGTTTCAATTGAAAACAAAGAAGATTTTTATACCCTTGCAATTGTATTATAAAATTGTACGGATGTTTGTAACACATTGAAGGAAGCATCTCCGACTACATAAGCTATATATATTCTTGATCAGAACGATGAGCTGAGTTGATTTAGCCCTGTCCGTCCGTCTGTCTGTCTGTTTCTATGCTATCTCCTCCGTCAGTTTGAAAGCTTACCTCACCAAACTTTGCACGAAGTCTTTTGGTACAAATACGCTGCACATTTGTCGGAACCGACCGGATCGGATGACTATAGCGTATAGCTGCCATAGGAACGATCGTCCCAAAAAATAGTTCTAGTGAGAAAATCTTTTTTGCTTTCAATTAAGGGGGTCTTCTCATTGAGCAACTTTTTTTTCGACTTTTTTTTTGCATTTATTTATAGCTTGGATATTCAAAAATATCCCCCAAAAGGATTTTCGAAAACTCGAATTAGTTTAGGAGATATAGTCCTTTTAGTGACCCAATGTGACCTAAATTCCCAAGCAACTGCAAACTTAAAGCGCGTTTATCTCGAAACCACGTTTTTCAAACTGGCGGCCATGATATCTCCAGTTCAACTGAACCGATTTTCATGAAACAAAGTGGAATCGACGCAGAATTGTCACCATTCTCGGGTGAACCTCGACCATAATTTTAAAAAATTTTTTACTATTTTTTTTTTACACTAAACTACAAAAAAAAAGCCCGAAATTGAAATTTTTTTTTTGAATGTCCGCCATTTTGTCAAAAAAAATCACAAAATTAAGTTTGAGGTTCACCCGAGAATTACATCTATACTGATTATAACCCCGTTTTTTTTTCATTTCGGACGCTCCGAGACCCGGAATCGTGGCCGCCGTGACGACACCTTTTTTTTCACCACCAACTTTGAAGTCTCATTACTTTTTGAACAGCCCTCGTATCGAGGCAAAAAAAAATTTTTATTTACTTTGAACCTTTTGTAATACAATAAATAAAAAAGGTTTTCAATTATTCTTTGCGTTTTCAAATAAGAATTTTTTTTAAAAAGGGTCCAAAAAACGGGTTTTGAATGAGAAGACCCCCTTAAAACGCCTCCAAAGTACGTATTTCTTAGTTTACTATACTTTCCCATGATTTCACTAAGATTGGTTGAAATCGGATGACTATAGCAAATAGCTGCCATAGGAACGTTCGGTCGAAAAACTAGTTTTAGTGAGAAAAACCTTTTTTGTTTTTTATGAAAACGTCCTTATCATTGGCATACACTTATTTTATATACTTTTACACAATTCTACAAAGTTTGGTCGAAATCGGATGACTATAGCATATAGCTCCCATAGGAACGATCGGTTGAAAAAGAAGTTCTAGTGAGAAAAACTTTTTTGTTTTAAATGGGATCGCCTCCAAATTTTGTGATTAACAGTGTATTATACCTTTACATGATTTCACCAAGTTTGGTCGAAATCAGACTTCTATATAGTATAGATCCCATAGAAAAGTAAGGTCCAAAAAGTAGTCTTAGTTAGAAAAACTTTTTTGTTTTCAATGGAAGCTGCAAGGGTATACAAAACTTTGGCCGAGCCGAAGTTAACTTTCCCCTATTTTTCTATTTTTTACAGATCGGTTCCAAAATACCGTTTATAATATTTTGCATACTTAGATGCAGATGTCAATTAATTCGATGTAAAGTAAAATTTTCATACAAATTATGAAGCAAAATTGTATTTTTACTTTTCTTTTGTAATTTTTTTATGAAAATTGTACTTTACATCGAAATAATTCGCATTTGGATGCAGGCCTTAAGCTTTTAAACTGAGTTTCAAGTCAATCGGATGAAAACAATGTTTACAAAGAAATTACACAGAATCGGAAAAGCATATTTTGCCTACGAATCGATTTTAAATCAATTGAATGAAACAAAAAAGTGTTCTCCATACAGACTTTTCCGGCATTTTCATCCACTTTGGGGTCGCGTTTCAGAGTACATGCCTAAGAAACATGTTAATGCTTAGATCTCTAGGCTATGAGGTTTGAGCTGTGGGCTGATTACATCAGTTAACAGCCAAGTAGACCCATGCTGAATGCTAAACTTGAAAATTTTGAATGGTTTCGTTTTAAATTCTCTTATATTTTAAGACATCTCTGAAATCAGAAACGTTAGATAGACTCAAGCAAGGTTTAAATCAAAAGGATAGCCGGCTAAAACAACAAGTTACTTTTTTCAAATATCTGGGAAAATGAGGCATTAAAATTAATCAAATTATCCTTTTTTGTGTTTACTTAAAACTCACACTTATACGAAGAAAAAAGGTATTGGTGAATAAGGTCAATGAATAAATTCCGAAGCTGGTTCAAAATGATAAAAATTTCAAGAAGAAATAAATTTGTTTTTCAAATTTTTCAAAATGCATATTCTTTATCACAAGAAGTGCATATTTTTACGACCTAAGAACTAATTCGATTGTAAAACTAGTATATCAACTAGTAAAAAATTGAACTAAACCCTGACACTATTGTCTTTTAGTGCATTGACCCACACACACAAGCACATGCCATGCGATTCCATTTGCATATGCATGTGAGTAAGTACTATAGTACCAGGCCAAACCCCTTTTTCGAACATAAAACGCTCTTATCTCAAGTTCTGACTTGCCCCACACTCACACACACACACGCACACACGGCCTCACTTGATAAAACGACTTTAAAAAGCCCTGCTGCTCCGGCAATGAACTCTCCAATTTGGACAGCCCCACAGCCTCCCGCTCATTTTATACGGTGATAAAACTCTTTGCACCAATCAAAAAAAAAACCGCAACATGTTAACTGTTAATGCCCCCAGACACCTATTTGGGCCTTTTTTTTTGGCTGGGTCCCGGGTCTCGGTTGGGCCATTAATGCGTCAAATATAAATTATATTAAATAAAAAGGTCTACCAAGTTTCAGATCTCAATAATTCAAAACAATTTCGTTCCTGAACAAAGCACTGTTTAACCTTACAGAGAAACATATTGACCCACGGACCAAACCCCTTTTCCTTTTAAAAGGGGTCGCGGACATAAAACATTTTATTGTTGTGAAAGCCAACACATAAAATTGTGGCGGGGAGTGGGCGGCGGCGGCGGGTTCAACTTACCGTTAGTGCGAAAGTGCGCAAATATTTGGGCGTTGGAGGCTGTTGATGAAGATGAACGCGTTTCGTGTAATCCTTTTAGCGCCTGATAATGAAAAATTCTTCTTTCCCCACCAACAATTTTAATGAAGTTTCGTTCTGCTGCCAAAAATCGCTTTTAATTATCCCCAAGAGAGAAAGAGATTTAGTGCAAAAATTTCCCGCGTAATTAAAACATTGACCCGGCTTAATTGTGTTTAATTGCAAAATGATTTGCTTTTTTTTTTTGTGGGTAATTTGAATTCAATCAAAGGTCACACTCAAACTCAATTGACACTAACACTTTAGCATTTTACGTATGACAAATGCTCACCGGAGACACACGAACACGAAATTATCACGTCGAGCAGCCGCCAACCGAGATACAAAACGTTCCGCACAGCGCAAAATGCCCAAACAGAATAACAAAATAAACAGCAAACGAGCCAGCCAGTTCCAGCCACTGTTAAGTCAACAGCGGCTCTGTTAACCAGTTGCTGAGTGAGTGAATCCGTGCTGTTATCGCTCTCAGAGTGAGTGAATAAATGTGAGAGAGAGCTCATTGGAGTGGAAAGCGTATGAATGGAATGCAGAGGCTGTGCCAAAGGGGGCGTTTTTTTTTTGTATCAAAATTTAGGGCGTTCAAAAAACAAAGCAAGCCCTGAAAATCGAATCATTTGCCCCAGTAGACGTAGTCCCAACTCAACCGAGAACGGCAGGCAGTTGAGTTCGAACACTCAACCGTGTCGTTTCAAACGAAATTTTTCTTCTTTCCTTTTATTTTTATTTTATCCATTGATTTTCCAAGCAGGACGCAACCAACCATAAACCAGTTTGGTTACGGACACAAAGAAAACAGGTAGCGAAAGACAGTTTCAGTTCTGTTTTTGCTCAATTCTGTTGTGCACAGAGCAAAGACTTCATTTTTCGTTCCTGTTTCTCTTTTTCGGAGAGCACTTCCGAAGTGTTATTTGCGTATGTATATGTGGTTGTGTGTTGCGCTCGTGTGTGTCTTTGTATTTATAACGAGCGTCACAAAACAAAAAAAACTTTTCGTAGACACTTATAGTGTTCTGCTCATTTGCAGACAGTTGTTTAGTGAGCGCTCTCTTAAAACAGTTGCTGTCTGAGGTTGTCAGATGACCGATACGTTTGTTTTGCTCAACAGAAAACACATGAGGTGCGACAAAAAGTGTTCCGCTCAGTGAGAGACTGCTTGTGCTGCGTTTGTTTCTGTTTTTCACTGAGGCTAATCGCATTGAAAAAAGTGTTAACAGTTTTTAGCGAGCTATGATAAAAAGCAAAAAAATTATTTGTCCCTGGATCATGTTTGTAAACAATTCTTTTTGAAAAATATAAAAACAAACACAAAAACAAAAACTCAAAAACAAAAACAAACGTTAAAACAAACAAAAAACGAACAAAAAAACAAACAAAAAACAAACACAAAAACAAAGACAAAAATATTGCTCGATCGCTTCGTTTCTGACGTTGGCTTCGGCAGCTGGTCGAGGCGCGCTGGTTTGAATTTTCGAAGTGAGTTCGAATTGTTGGCAGGGGTTGCCAGTCGCGTGCGCTAGAAGAGTACGGCAAGTGTGGTCTGTTAAATTGGTTTGGGCTTTCTTATTTCAGGTATTTTGTGTTATAAAATGTTGATTTAATGCGATTTAATAATTATGATAGTTTGAGTTGTGCTTTCTGAGCATAATTGAATCGTTAGAAACTAATAAATGGGTTGGTAAATGGCAGAAAAATCGGAAAAATGGTTTTTTTTCTGCATAAATTGGTTGGGCTGAATTTATTAGGAATTTTCAGATTTTTTGTACTTTTATTTTTAGCGAATTGGCCATACAATTATTTAATAAAAGCGACTTGCTGACTTTGAGATACATTCGTGACAGAGCACTGGCCGCGCTCTGTTAGTAGCGGCAGAGCGCTGTAAAACAACAGTGATTCTCTCTCACTCCCTGTTAAATTTACGTCTGGGCCTGTTAGCAAGAAGCACTCATGTTATTTGCAGTGGCAGCTTGGTGTATCTTTTGGCGGACTATGCCTTGCTGTTTGTTGTACGTATGACAGAATTTGTGGCACTGGCAATTGCCAAAGCGAGAAGAAATTTTTAAATTGCTTTTTGTTGTTAAAACAATGCATTCAGGTTTTTAAAAATTTATTCTTAATAAAAAAAAAAAAATTATGGGAGGGAATAGAACTGGAACATGGAAATGCCTGGCCTGCTCGCCGAAATCCTTTTGGGGCTGCACAACACAAAGAATTGCAATAAGTATGCTAACCATTTTAATCCATGGAAATGAAAATAGCTTAGCTCTCACATGTTTTAAAAAAGAAAAGCATACTTTTCGGCTGACTTGAAAACTGAAACTGGCTCGATGCCAAATGGGGATACATTTTTAAAAGCGATTTAATAAAATCCAAAGCAAAACCGCGCAAAAGCGCATACCTCCAGTTATAGTACAATATTCAAAGAAAATATTTATTCATGTCCCAGTGACGCTCGTGGGCACTCAAAAGTCAAAGATGCCAAATGTAAAAAAACCCACAAAATTTAAGATTTTTTCCATTTTTTATGAAAACGAATAGAATTGGAAACATTTTTATAATTTTTTATTGAAGTCTATTCCGTAGTCGAAAATATACAATCAAACTCTAGGAGCTGTTTCTTTCCTAGTTTCGAAAATTTAGTTTTCTGTTTTTTGGAACAATTTTAGGAAAAATCAACTTTGATTTGCTGCCATTCAAAAACCTTTTTGTAAAAATTCTCAAAATTTTGTCATAAAATAGCTATAAGTATTCTTAATCATTTCCGACAATCGTTTTATCCAGTTTCCCAAACAGTTTCAACATGGATTTTTATTTAATTTCAAGTTTATGCAAATTCATTTTTCCCACAACTCAATGTTTCCTTCAATAAAAATGGCACTCAATTGCTAGAAATATTTAATGAGAAGAAAAACGAGCATTTCTATATATGGTAAATTGTAAAAATTTGTTAAATTTGTAAATTTGTAAAATTTGTAAAATTTTTACAATTTTTTTAGCAATAAACCTAACTTTTTAACCAAAACCAAACCCTTTCTATTTCAAGGATTTTGTTTTTGTTTTGAATGTCGCAGCGCCACAACAAAAACAAAAACAAAGATTGGAGTCGTATGGGTGGGAGTCCTATGGGTTGGCGTTGTATGGGTTGGAGTTGTATGGGTTGGCGTTGTTATTATTATTATTTATATTTATTTTCAGCTTCGGATCTTCGGCAACAAAAACAAAAGCGGCTGGCAACATTTGTTGGCAACATATTTTGTTGCAAAGCAATTTGTTTCCCATAACCACACGCAGGCGCTCCTTTTCCAGCTAAATTCCTTTTCGCACCAAAAAAAAACCCAACAGGAGCAACAAAGACAACGCATAATGACTACAACGCCGTAGCAACATTTCGAACTAGCCAGCAACATATCCCAAGTATCTTTTCACGGACTGTCCATTAACAGCACTCAATTCTGAGACGCTGCGCAACATTGCCCAACTGCACTCTATTACTCACTCCACATTGCCACTATTACTCACTCTCCGACAGTAACAAATAAAGCCAGCCAGTTCCAGCCACTGTTAACTCTACAGCGGCTCTGTTAACCAGTCGCTGAGTGAGTGAATCCAAATTAAAAACAGCCAGATGGAAGCATCTCCGACCCCATAAAGTATATACATATATTCTTGATCAGCATCAACAGTCGAGTCGATATAGCCATGTCCCGTCTGTCTGTCTGTATGTCCGTATACGCACAGATCTCAGAGATGGTAAGAGATAGAGGTTTGACATGTATGGGACTTATGCTTCTTATACTTGCAGGCAGATCAGTTAATTTTCAATTTTGGCCACGCCCCCTCCCGCCCCCGCAAATTGGGAAAAAAGTAATATCTCCCCACAGTTTTATAGATAGAAGGTTCGTTCCTTGGTAAAGATCGGATGAACGGTAGTAAAGATATGAGCAAACGAAAATTCAATATATCTGGGCTGCTCCTGCAGCAGCAAAACACATACATTTAATTAGAAGTCGATGGTTTGGGATTAATAAAAAAATATAATTTCTTTATTCAAACATCGAAACTTATATTGAAGGATTACAATCTTAGTTCTTAAGATTAGACGCGGTTGCGATTAGTATAGGGAAGCTAGTTGTGTCGCGGTTGACATGTCTTGTAAAACTCGAATTGTGGTTCTGAAGCTGATGCTTAGCAAACCTCGGTTGGCAGCTTTTTGGAATTGAGATCAAAAAGCTTGAGAGAGAAATTAAAAGCTTTTCTCTCTTTGAGAGCTGATTGCATCAGCCGAGAATTTGAGCTGCATCAGCAGTTTTGGTGGGAATAACGATTGGGGCGTTTTGTTTATGTCTAATGCTTGCGACTGTTTATGTCTATGCTTGACTTGGGCTGCCCAAATTGTTATTGTCACCAATTTCCTGTGTCTGGGTTTATGCTTATAGTTTCCTCGTGTTACTATGCGAGGGTAAGATTATGATAATGTATGGGATCTTGTATTGGATAGTAGAGTGGTAGATATGTGACTATATGTATGTAGATATATGTATATATGAGCAACGACTACACAGCAAAGTGATGGCCAACAATATTTTAGGACAAATTTTTAGTTAACGATTCATACTGGATCGTTGTGGGTGTGATGACCCCGCCCCGCCAAAAATTCCACCTTTTAAATGATAAAAAAAAAAATTTTTTTTTTATTCTTCAAAAACAAAACCTAAAAAAACAAAAATAGTAAGCTCATTAGATCCAATTGGATTCTTGCAGCTAACTGGGACGCTCTCATTTTCCCCCTTCCCTTTCCCACATACCAGAAAAAAAAGAGGATTGTTTAATAAATTGCAAATAATATAAAAAATAGTCTAGTTCTTTAATTCTAGCATAATATCAAGCAATCACAATGATGTTAAGTCATTCTGGTCACCCGGAGTCCCGCGTAGTTTTCGATGTACGCAAATTAGCCGGCATAAAATTTAAAATACTCTAGGGCTTTATTCATATATCGACCCCATTGCTATTGCAATGGCCTCCTCGTGGTGTTCCCTGTATACCGATTTTGTATAATATAATCGGGAGCAAATGCGAGCGGCGACCCCAACTGGTACAGAGTATAATATAGTCGGGCTTGACCGACTTTCTTCCTTGTTTTTGTATCAAAATTTAGGGCGTTCAAAAAACAAAGCAAGCCCTGAAATACGAATCATTTGCCCCAGGAGACGTCGTCCAAACTCAACCGAGAACGGCAGGCAGTTGAGTTCGAACACTCAACCGTGTCGTTTCAAACGAAATTTCTCTTCTTTTCTTTTATTTTTATTTTATCCATTGATTTCCCAGGCAGGACGCAGCCATCCATAAAACATAAAAAGCAGAGCTCGCAAAAAAACTCTCAACACTTTCAACGTGTCGGCAAAAACAGTTTGGTTACGGACACAAAGAAAACAGGTAGCGAAAGACAGTTTCAGTACTGTTTTTGCTCAATTCTGTTGTGCACATAGCAGAGACCGCATTTTTCGTTCTTGTTTCTCTCCTGTCCTTTACTGACGCTTCTCCGGAGAGCATACTTCCGAAGTGTTGTTGGTGTATGTATATGTAATTGTGTGAGCGTCACGCATACAAACAGCCTACCAAGTGCATGTATATATACTTTGTGGTCATGCGGACAATTTCATAGTACCCACACAAGAGTAAAAAAAGCAGGGACCGTAACGATTATAATTTTTATGAAAAAAATTCAGAAATAATAATTATTTTTTTTATTTCATTAAAAAAATTATTATTTTTAATTATTAAAAATGATTTTTAAAATAAAAATAAAAATAATTATAATAGTTCAATTTTTATATAAAAATTAAACCATAACTTTTATTTTCAATTTTTAAAATAAAAATTGAAAATAACAATTACTGTTCAATTTTTATAATAAAAATTGAAAATAAAAATTGAAGTTGAATATCTTTTGAACCGAAGGAGCCTAATCATATATCGGCCTATATATATGATCTACGCATTAATACCTTTCAGTTGATATATAATATGTATGTACAAATGCATGCCTTGGTGGTTTTTTTCCACCCATTAAGTTTTCTATTTATTTAATTTCAGGAACATTATCTTTTTTTACAGACTCTGCAGATAGGTTGCATCTTAAATCGGTCATTACCAATTTAAGAGCAGAAAATGACCTTTCCACCGATACTTGTGTAGCAGGCACAGAATGCAGTACCTTAGCCAGACGGATTGATGAAATTGAAAAAATATGTATATCTTTCATTAACTTCTCATTTTCGACATCATTATTGATCACACTTTCGGGGTCTTCGTAAACGTTCAAGCACTCGATTGCCTTTAAGATATTCTTCCCATTGTCTGAAGTGATAGTATATAATTGCTGCTTTGAAATGGAAAACTCCGCCAAAATGTGTTCAATTTCCATGCTCAAATTGAGCCCTGTGTCTCCGATGCATCTCAATTATACCCAATGTCTTCACTTCAATGGCTTGATTTCGGTAATACTGAACGTTTACACCCAGTATGCCTTTAGAGTGTCGGGAAGCGATGTCAATTTCGAGAGAAAGCATCTTATTTTTTAGCCGAGTTTTTAAGACGGACTTTTTGAGCTCATATTTTTCGCTGACCGTTAAAAATTTGATCTGTGAGTGTTTTATATGGAGCAGAATCAAAAAACTGCAATGGCACTTTTTCTTCAGTCACGAATTGCACGCAGGTTTTTTTTACCTCGCTTGATGACATTGTGATTGCAAATTTTTATTTCTTCTCCAGAGGCTCACTTTTCACCTGGTCCAGCTCAGAAGTGTAGACATCGTTATGGCACTTTTGGATATGTCTCTTTAAATTTGTCAAGTACTGGCCCTTAAAGGAACGATTACAAATTTTACACACTGACACATCTTCTTCTGATTTAAAATCAAAAAATTCACGGACAATTGCATCACGCTTAAGACCCATTGCAATCGAGTGTACCGACTTAGACAAAAGTTTTTTACTGTTTATTTGTTTGTTCTCAGCTAATCTGATGACGCGCAGTGTATGTTTGTAAATGCATTTGTACATACATATTATATATCAACTGAAAGGTATTAATGCGTAGATCATATATATAGGTTATGATAAGGCTCCTTCGGTTCAAAAGATATTCAACTTCAATTTTTTATTTTCAATTTTTATTATAAAAATTGAACAGTAATTGTTATTTTCAATTTTTATTTTAAAAATTGAAAATAAAAGTTATGGTTTAATTTTTATATAAAAATTGAACTGTAATAATTATTTTTTATTTTTATTTTAAAAATTATTTTTAATAATTAAAAATAACTTTAAACTAAAAAATTGAAAATAAAAGTTTATCCTGTTTTCGAATTTACCGTAAAAAATAACATATGTGTATGTTTCCCACCCTTCTGGGAGCGTTTTTTGGGCTTCAATTTTTTTAAGCTCATAATTATTATTTGCAGTCCCTGAAAAAAAGCGACTAAAGAAAAACTTTATAAGCAGCCCCCAAGTTCAAGTTTTGCACTTTTATTTCTTATCTCTTTCTTATCTGGCCCGGAGACAACTTAGGAACGGGCCACATAAGTCACTGATAAGCAGCTCGACCCACAGAGACAGCTTAGGCACGGCCTTCACTAAGTTCCAAGAATCACTGATAAGCATTTCCAAAATTTAAATCGGCAGCTTCTCAATACATTGAGCACTTGGGCCAAATCAGTTTCGTTCAAATCAAATTGCCCAGCGGTTGAAAAACTTCCGAAAATGTTGAAATTATTTTGTGTGTTGGCGCTTTTCTTACTTCAATGGGAGCGAGGCCTCACTTGTGCAGATTCCACGGTAAGAATATTAAGTGGATGTTCTTCAGCAAAAGTGTATAGTGAAATGTGTTCTCGTTTTAGTACTGTGACTTTTCAACGGATGCAGAGGAAGAATATGGTTCCTACTGTTTCAAAATCGTCAAACCCATCCTTCAAAAAGTGCAAAATCGATATTCTGAACTAGAAACAGAGAAAGAGTTGACCATTAGAGAATTGAAGGATCAAATTAATCAGCAAAATAAATTGAATGAACTTGACTTGAAGACGATCAATATTGAGAATATAGTATCAAAAATTTTCGATATCCAATCAAAATTTAAGGTAGACACTGAAATTATAAATGAGTTGAAAATTTTACTGGATTATAGAATTAGGGAACTAGAATCGAAAACAGCATTAATCGAAGCTAAAGAACAAGAAATTTTAGATTTCAAATCTAGATCGAAGGCAGATTCTGAGACTATTAAACAGCTAAAAATTTCCGTGGACTCTATGAGAAAAAAATCAATTCGAAAACACAATAAAAGACAAAAACAGAAATAATAAAAACTAAAGATCAGGAAATTTCAGACTTAAAATCACAACGAATAATATTCAGGCAACTGAAACAAAGGAACTTAATTCGATTATCAATACAGACAAAACAGCTCTTTTAGAGTGCAAGCAGAAGCTGGAGGCACAGAATTGTTTACCTTTTGTAAATTCCAAAGGCATTCATACCATCCAACTGCCTGGTATTTTACCATTTCCAGTGTTTTGCGATTCTGAACCAAATAGTTCCGGATGGACTGTGATTCAGAGGCGCATTGATGGCACTGTAGATTTCAATAGAAAATGGTCAGAGTATAGGCAAGGCTTTGGCGATCCCAGGAAGGAATTCTTTATAGGCCTGGAAAGATTACATTTGATAACAAACTCACAGCCCCATGAATTGTATATCCAACTTCAAGACTCTAATGGTAAAACTCGATTTGCTCGATATGGTCACTTCCTTGTGGGCAGCGAAAAAGAAGAATATAAACTGAAATCGATTAAAGAATATTCGGGCAATGCTGGGGACTCGCTTAGTACTCATGAGAACATGGATTTTCAAACTTATGATCGATATGAATCGAACTGGTGTGTTCGCGCCTTAGGCCCTTGGTGGCATGGAGCACTTTGGTGTGGTCAAAGGTAAACATCCCTTTTATAAATCAATTTGAACACTTATTTATACACCTTATCTCTCTGAACTTTAGTTCTCTAAATGGAAAATACTTCAGCAATGGTGTGGCACCTCTAAGTAATGGAATTCGTTGGTTGGATTGGAATCGTTATGACTCCACCGTTTCGCTGACGTTTGTTCAAATGATGGTTAAGCCGAGAGCTGGATGATGCAAAATTGAGAAAAAAACACGTGAACAAGATATCACCCAGAATCTTAACTATTTAACTTTGTAATTGGCAAATTTAATTCTTAATTCAGTTTTTGCTATAATTAATGAATGCATTATTTGATTTTGAACCTTTTCATTACAATTTCAGCGATTACCAAACTTTTTGTTGATAGCTTACAAATAATTAATGATTTTCTCATCCTCGACAAATGTATGTCAAAAATTTTTTAAGTTTCTTTCTCTTTTGTATGATGTAAACTAATTAATGACAAATTAAAAAAGTTTGAATTTATCGAAATCTGTTGGAAATTGTAGAAGTTATTAACCAGCGGGGCAGAGCTGAATGATAGGCGCAAATGTGAATGGTAATTCTCGCTACGTTTTGTATACACACTTCTTAAAAAAAAATTTTGTAAAACAAACATTCGAGTAGTTTTTGTGGATATAACAGTTGTGTCATACTTGTGACATTAAGGGCAGTGTTGCCAGTTTGCCACCTTTTTGAACTTTTTGTTTTTTAGTTTTTGTTTTAGTTTTTATCCCAGTGCATCAAGAATATTTCTTTTAAATTATTGCACTAGTCACGAAAATGGTTTTCATTTTTTAAACTTATACTAACTTAAGACTAACAATTTTCGACTAAACTAAATTGATAATCAAGCAATTAATTAAATTTATTAAATTAAATTAAAGATAATAAAAAAAAAAAAATTAAAACTGGTTAATTTTTTTTTTTTTGAAAATAAAGGAGGAGCCACCGTGACCGTGAATGGTGAGCGCTACCGCGCAATGTTAAGTGATTGGTTCTTCGAGCAAATTGAAGCGGAAGACTTGGACGATATTTGGTTTCAACAAGACGGCGCTACGGGATACGAGATACGTGCCGAAACAATTGAAAATGTTCTCAAAAATTGGGTGAATCGAATGGGCTACTTCCAACTCAGCCGTGGTGGTTATTTGACCAAAATTGTTATTGATAAATAAATTACTTGAACCATCCTTTCCAATAAATGTTCAACCTTTAAAAAAATCGAGACCTTTTTTTATAGCAAAACTAAATTCCAAATTTTAAATGGACCACCCTGTACTTTTAACAAAATAAAATATTTAACAGGGTTGAAAGTCAGGCGAATTCATTGCAAAATAATGATTCGTTTTAAGTTGGGAACCTTTGTAATAAATTACTTGCGATATGTTGAATTTTTACTTCATTTGAATCTTGGCGCCTCAAGCTATGCTACATTTGTGTAATTTTCTACCGCCATCTAGCCTTTTAACATCCGCCATCTAGCGGTTAACTTTTTAACATCGTTAGCGCCATCTATATCGACAAACAGCAAGCAGTGCAAGCAGTTGAATCTAGAATTTCCCTATATTTAGCATCACATTACTCCCTCTCGCTCTAACCTGTGGGATTGTTTAAGGCACGGGAGGGTGGAACGGTAGAGTGAAAGAGATGCAGTACAAGGCCATTTTATGCACATAAATAGGGGCGGCGACTTGAAAAAAGGGTACATTTTGAATTACAGCGAAAGGAAATTTTGAGAAAAAATAGTATTTTGAAAGAAAGTTTAGAAAACGACAAACAGAATGAGACCTAGTGGATCCAGAGTCTTAGAAAAAGGTTTAATTTTGTAAGCCACAAACGATTTACAATCAAATTCGACTCCAACAAATGAACGACCATGTGATTTATGGTTTAAGTAATAAATAGGGGAAGAAGTTAAAAAAAACTAAAAAAGAAGCTAAAGGTAGGGTATAGCATGAAAATTTAGGATCCAACGAAGCCGTTAAGATTGCCTTCGCACGGTTCCTCTGAAGATCCTTCTGCTGTAACCGAAAACCTAACCTTTACAGAACAAGGGAAGTGGTCCTTAGCTAAACATTATGCTGGGGATAAAAAATGCAATTTAAGGGAGGCAAAAAAAGTCTGTCAAAAGTGACAGCTATCAACACAGCATGAAATATTAAATTAAGAACTTACGGTTTTCAAACACTGCCCATACTTTGCCATTTGGCACTGCAGCTTACCTAGTTTTCTGAAAGAATACTTTCCGATCTCTCTCTTTCCCTATTCCTAACGCTCTAAAGTGGAGTTTTCATATATTGGAGCGCTTAATATCAAGCCAAGCTTTAGTTGGAAAGATAAATCTTCAGTCTTTCGATAAGTCTTAACTATCCGTTCGTAAAGCAGGGACAGCCAAATGAAGAGGACAGAAAAGTGAGCACGAAAGACTGCACTCGATTTACTTGTTTTCTGTGCTCACCGACTCACACAAGCATAAGTTCAGAACGCGTCTGTGTGAAAATCACAATTGACTTCGCCCACCGCTGGCTAAAGCTTTGTGGGAGAAAACAAGAAAGTGAATATTTCTCGTTCTTTTAAAAATTTCCCCTTATTTACCGTTTTTGCTCATCTCCATCAGCCAAAGCAAAGGCAAATTCAAACATCTTCACCCAAAAACAAAAAAAGGCGTTTCAAGATGCAGAAGGGGGGCGCCCACAGGGACCACCCGCGCTCAACCCACCCGCTTTCGCTCTGCCAACGCTCTGCTAGCTTCGCTGCCCAGTCAAACGTCAGCAGACAGGAGCAGGCGGCAATCCAGGATGAGAAAGAGAAAGGGCAAAAAGCGAGGCGGCAGCAAAAGTTGATTAGATGGATTTCGTTTGGTTTTTGTGTTTTTAATCACACACCAATTTCATTTATTAAATCTTCGCATCAGCATTTCATTTTTCGTATTTTCTCTGTTGCTTTCGTTTTTGTTGTTGTTGGTTGTTGCTGGGTTGGCGTTGGCTCTTCCGACGGCATTTTGGCATCTGAGAGTGTGTAAGTATCCTTTTGTTTCTGTATTCCTTTACACTCACTCATTGTCACGAGCAATTTGAGCTCTCACCTCTCTTCCCCCACTCTTTCACACTCTGTCCAACGTTGGAGAACTGTGAAACTTTTTACAAAATGAAATTGTTTTCGTATTAACAATTTCATTAAAATTAAATTGCTTTTATTATTAACAGAGAGTAAGAGAGCAGCCGGCTGAAGCTGTAGCTTTTGTTTTTATAATCCTCTTCCCTCTAACATCAAAAGCTACTCATTCTGTTAGAACAGAGAGCAGAAGCTTGGCGTCAGTTTGCTTTTGCTGTCAAAACAAATTAATTGCTCTTTTAATTGATTTTGTGGGCTTTTGACTAATAGAGACAGACAGATAGAGAGAGAGAGAGAGACAAAGCGGGAGAGTTCAAAGAGATCAAGTCCCAGCCACTCGTGTTTTTCATACGAACTCGCGCGAATTTTAGGACTGTGTCAAACGGCTGAGCCCAGAAGAGCAAGTAAATTCTGCTGTATTTTTTCGTGCCCACCAACACAAGCACATTTGTTCCGTTTTCTCTAGACTTAGCTTAGCATTTATCTATGTTTAT
The DNA here is from genome assembly GCA_018904265.1 of Lordiphosa collinella. Lineage (NCBI taxonomy): Eukaryota > Metazoa > Arthropoda > Insecta > Diptera > Drosophilidae > Lordiphosa > Lordiphosa collinella. Next base: position 61,800 of record JAEIFV010000979.1, on the reverse strand, counting down.
ACAAAAGAGGCCAGCAATTTCGATCAATAAAAGTCAATATTATATAGCAGACATTCTCCCTGACAAGTAGACATTTCGGATGATCTTCTGCGAACTCCACTGATAGTAGAGAGCAAGTACAAATAGTACGCTTGGTCAAGTGATACTGCTACCACCAGCTGCAATTGCCAATCAATAGCTTCTTTAGATACCGATATGCATTTCTTGTTTCATTTTGCGCACTTTATTTAAAAGAGTTTTAACGATAAATAATAAGAAACAAATTAAAAATTCTTAAGTTTTGTTATTTTTATTCTATTTCCATGATGGCTTGCCCTGCAATGTCTACGATTAATTAAATTCACTTTATAAGTCTTCGGAAAAAAATGTGCACATCGTTCAACACAAACTATTTGATGAATAATATTTCTCGATACAAGCTCAGCGATCAATTATTCTGAAGAACACGGTCAATATTCAGAGTTGAGGAAAAATATAGCTATTATTATTATAAAAAGAAAAATCCAAATTCGACGGTTTGAGCTTTTCTATTTAAATAACCCCTAAAAACAGGCAGTGAAATTTGAGATTCTCTATTTTAATCCTTTCAGTACAGATTTTAGGTCGAGGGTACTTAAATATATTTAAGGCCATTCATTTATCGTTTTGAACTCAAACAGAAGCTGTTCTATTTCGAAATCTTACTAATCTAAGTTCGTCCTTACTGATATGATTCTAGCAGATATCAAGAACAAATCAAACACACCAATAGCTTAAAATTGACAGTAAAAGTTTAACACAATGCGTAACCGAATACCTAAATTAAATAGCAGAGAATTAATTTGAAAAAATAAACGATCTAAAAATTCTTTAAAAAAAAAAAAATTTGATTCTCAATTTTTAAATTTATGGTTTAAGGTGTTTTTTCAACCAGCTGAGCCAGTATTGTTGAGAAATCACTAGTTTTTAATCTGGTTTTTTAAGTTAAATCCAAAATGTGTAAGATTTTTTAGAAGATTTGGCATCAAAATATTAACAAAAAATGGATTTTCAAGTTAAGAACTGATTCCGTTCAGTGACTCATGGTGGTTTTAAGCCGCCGGTTCAGTTCATTACGTGGTTTTTGGAGCAACGCAAACCGCAGCTACGGTTTGGTTTAGTGCTTGAGACTTTCTAGCATTATATTTCTAATTAGAAAAGCTTGGACTTTAGCTATAAAGAAACTTTGTAATATGGACAGAAGCAACAGCATCGGAGCCATTCGAAAATCAATCAGGTGTGAGGTAGGGTTGTCTTATGTCGCAATTACTATTCACGCCTTACTTAAGCCATAGTGATATTAGCAGACAACTTAAAAAAGTTGAATTTGATTATTAATAAACTAGAGCATTACTGTGATATTTGGAGACAACATAAAGGTGTAATAATAGATATAGCTTCAGAGTACAACAGCATGACTTGGAGTCTTTTTTAACACCAAACATGATTTCTAAAACGTATAAATGCATCGTGTAAAACCCTTTTAATGAAGAATTACATAAGTTTGGCAGCAAAATGGAAACTGTATTTAGCTGAGTTTAAGACCATCCAGAGCTACGCAGCACAAGACTGGGGACACGGAATGTTTGATGAGGTGAATATAGTGCAGAATTTCTTCCTAAAGCGGATACTTAAATTTCTAATGCTTGAAACTGGTCTCCCCCGTAGCCATATGTATACACTTGAACTGCACTTGAAATTCAGTGAATCAATAAAGTATTGGTCTCAGATTCATTTTCAAAGTTTTTTGCTAAAAATATTTGTTAAAGAAAATATAAAGATGCAACATATTTTATTCAACATTCAACATAAAAACCAAAAATAGCGCGATTTTTACATCAAAAAAGGATTGGCACAAATATCATATTCCATGATTCATGCCGGATTTTGGATTTCTTAATGTTTGGTTAAGCCTACTTAGTCCTTACGAGGGCCGTCCCAGAAATGGCCGACCTAGCACAGTAGTGTTGGAAAATGTTAACAAAAAATATTAAAAAGGGGAAGTACCGACTATTAAAAGCTTAAGTTTGAAGTTTGGTGCCTTTACCTTGCACAGTTTTTTTTTTGGTCGATTTTAATAGAGAACGCTGGTTATTGATTTGCAAACATGGACAAAATTGGTCATCGTTATGTGATACAATACTTTCATATAAAAGGGCCAACAATAAAAAAGGGATTCTACCTTACGTAATTCTGCTCCCTGTTACAACAATAAAATATTGGGTGGCTGAGTTTAAGCGAGGTCGTTTGAGCTGCGAAGATGAACATCGTAATGGGCGTCCAAATGAGGTGACCACTTCAGAAATGGTGGCCAAAATTAAAAATGTGTATTGAGTGACCGGCGATTGAAAGTTCCTGAGTTAGCTGAATGTGTAGGCATTTCAAAAAGTGCTGTACATCGCATATTGACCGAAAAATTGGACATGAAAAAGTTATGCGCAAGATGGGTGCCGCGTTTGCTGTTCCATCATGACAATGCGCCGGTTTACACCTCTGCCGTTGCAATGGCTAAAATTAATGAATTAAAATTTGAATTGCTACCTTACGCCCCTTATTCGCCAGACTTAGCTCCCTCTGATTATTTCTTATTTCCAAACTTGAAAAATTGGCTCGGCGGAAAAAGATTTGGCAACAATAAAGAGGTGGAGTCCGAGGTTAATGCCTATTTTGAGAAGCTTCACAGTTCTTATTATAAAAAAGGTATCGAAGCTATTGAACATCGCTGGGAAAAGTGTATCGTCCTAAAAGGATACTATGTTGAAAATTAAAAAAAAAAAATGATAAATTTTTGTGTTTTAGTAGTTAGGTCGGCTATATCTGGGACCGCCCTCGTACTTTTATGTGGGCCACTTGAACTCGAAGCCTTAGGAATTGGACACGATTGGGATGCCGTCTCAACCGATTGCTCTAACGCACACGCTGGATGTTACACGGCTAAAATTCTACTTATATTGAATTGCCTTAAAGTATTCAACAATATATTTTAGGCATTTTGCATAAATATGACCCCTTGTAATTCTCAAGAAGGAACTCCCTGCCTTGGGAAAATAAAAGGGGTAACTAAAACTCGCCTTCTTAATAAGTTTATAGTCAATTCGAAGTGCTTTTTAATTTATTTTAAAACGAAAAAGAGCATAGTAAAATCAAATATGATTGTTTTATATGTTACTATGCTTTTTTTCCCTAAGTGTATAATTGTTGAGCTAAAGCGAATTTTCGATGAAATGGGAGCATGGCTGTATATGTATATTTTGACCCAATTTCGTATGAATCCTACCGCAATCACCGCGATCAATCGGCCACCAGAGTCCGTTTGTAGTGGAACTAGGAGAATAATATATGAAGGGTTAGGGGATAAGGTTATATAACAGGCATTTCGAAGTATTTACGCGTTCTGTGGTTCTAGTCCTTTCGCCGGTAGTTAGCGCTTTTGCTAGTCTCATTTGAGATTTAAACCTTTTACATAAAAAAACCTTTGCTAGTTCTATTCTGGAAAATTGACTGTGGTTTTAGTGAATTGCTTTACAACGGCAGATAGCCCTTTCGATAGCCACTGGCTTGAAGAAATCGTGTCAATCTAATTTGCGATTTTCGACTATTAGCCACTGGTATCAAATGTAGAGGAAACAGTGGAACCTTTAAGAGGTAGTTAGAACAGAAGGCTTTTCCAATAACTCAATTTCCTTGAAGATTTACCAATATCAATTACTCGTCGATGAATGAACCAAGCCGAACCATTTTCGTTTAGGTTTAGTATCTTCAAACAGACGATGGTTCGGTTCGGTTTTAGTGCACAAATAAACGGTTCGGTACGGTTTAGCTCGGTTCGGTTTAGAAGCCGTTTACATTCCCTGCCTTCTCAACAATTAGTGCAAATGATTGTTTTGCTGACTTCTTAAGCTTACCAGATTTTCAGGTTTTGGATTTCTTTTCTTACTTTGTCTGATACAATTTTGTTCATTTTGCATCATTAATTTTCTAAATGAAACTTTGGTCAAGAGAAAGCACAGGAAGGCTGTTATTTTCTGCAGCTATTTCTAGCTGCTAGCCCCATGTGGGAGGTGTCCGTCGAGTACCGTTTATTAAGCGTAAAATGTGAATGATGTCAGAGAGAGAGAGAGAGACAAAGAGAGAGAAAAAGCACTTCCACTTCCAGATCCTGGGTGAAATTTATGTAATTTATATGGGCACTTGACTGTCTAAATTGCCTGCGGAGGCAGCGCCTCCCTTCTACCCCTCCTGCACCACTTTTTATATCATCTACTTAGCCTTAATGGCAAATAATTAATTTCAGGCTTCCGCGTTTCGTGTCGTCCTCATCCTCCCATTTCCGCAAATGGCCGCTGCACACGCCCCCCATCCCCACCACCCCCCCCCCCAAAAACCCTCCAACGACCATTTTCAATTTACAAATTGCTTATTTTTCGAAAACCAAATTGCCGAGTGCCTTGGACTTGGTCTGGCTGGCAGAAACAGGAGCCAGTTAATGCATTTTACGTGCGGCCAGTCAGCGAGAGGCTTCTCAATTACGGTTATAAATTTTCCAAGCCCCAAAATGGCGCAGCCTCTCAAAATGAATAGCCCTCCTTCTGGTCCTTCTGCTCCCCCACCTTCTGCGCAATTTTATTAACTTCTTTTAGGCAAAAGTTGAGCTGGCAAATTGCATTGCGGTTCACTTTTATTTCTTGTCCTTATTTATGAGGCGACATTTCCACTCTGGCAAATACACAAATTTATCGAAGCCATCAAAAAATGGTTTATATTTGTTGTTGGGTTAGAGGCCAGCCAGCAGAACATCAATGTGCCACGCCTACCTTGCCAAATGGCCGGCCGTTTTTCATTTTTATGGCCGACGCATAATTTTGTTGAGAGCTTCAACACACTTGAGAGCGAGAGGAGAAGGAGAAGGAGGAGGAGGCATCAAATGTCTAATAAAATAAATGGCTAAACAGAATTAGGATAAAGAAAGGGCTAAGCCAAAAAAAGGTGGAGGGGATACGCTAAATTTTGGGGCCAGTTTATTTTTGAAGAAAAAGGTTGGATATGTGAATGTGTTTTATGAAGTAATAAATAAAAGCGGGCAGAACCATTTGAAAAGTTTACAACTTAGGTTGTCATTTTACTGTCCAATTCTGATAACCGACTGTTCAACATTATAAACAATAAAGGTAGCTTTTCTTTAAGCCAGCAGTCATTATATAAATTCATTCGAGATAGAACCAATCTTGTAGATCTGTTTCAAAGCATATATGTGTAATACTTATTCCTAAATAACACTTTATACAGATGGGCTCAAAATAACTATTTGGCCTTGGATCCAACCCTCAAATTTCCCACATTGTGGTCTAATTTTCGAAAATCCAGAATAAACTTGTATAACTAATTCGCTTAATTATCTTTCAATCTGAGTTTCCAGCCATTCGGATGAAAAAGGTTTGACCTCTACAAAAGTTTCCAGGTGTCTTTACCCTCCGGGGGTGGATCTTCGAATATTTGCACCAGCTGAGCAACGCAAAGATGTCAAGCTCTGTTTAGTGCTGTTACGCGCAAAAATACTTTTGGACTCCTTCTTCTCTCAATTTTAGTATGACACTTCTCGTTAAATCGTCAATACGTCTGGGCCTTATAGATGTGTTACCATATGCAGGACTCACTGGGACAAGTGGCTTTCACCGACAAAGCTGTTCAAAAATGTCGAATGCCACTAGCGAAAAGCAACACATATTGGAAAGTTTCACCTAAAGTCATAGAAAATCTAGCTTGACAGCAGTTATTCTTTGTGCCAACATCTTCGTCCACTAAAAGAACACTGGAAGGAAAACGAACGCCTACTAGGCGATAGCTTTATTATGTTCCTAAGAAATTTTGAAAAGACTGTTACTTTTCATTAAAGCGCGGTGTCCACTCGTCGCGAAATGATCGTCCGCGACCCTAAATTCCCAAGCAACTGCAAACTTAAAGCGCGTTTATCTCGAAACCACGTTTTTCGAACTGGCGGCCATGATATCTCCAGTTCAACTGAACCGATTTTCATGAAAAAAGTGGAATCGACGCAGAATTGTCACCATTCTCGGGTGAACCTCGACCATAATTTTACAAAATTTTTTACTATTTTTTTTACACTAAACTACAAAAAAAAGCCCGAAATTGAAATTTTTTTTTTGAATGGCCGCCATTTTGTCAAAAAAAATCACAAAATTAAGTTTGAGGTTCACCCGAGAATTACATCTATACTGATTATAACCCCGTTTTCGGTTTCGGTTTCGGACGCTCCGGAGACTCGGAATCGTGGCCGCCGTGACGACACCTTTTTTTTTCACCACCAACTTTGAAGTCTCATTACTTTTTGAACAGCCCTCGTATCGAGGCAAAAAAATTTTTTTATTTACTTTGAACCTTTTGTAATACAATAAATAAAGAAAGTTTTCAATTATTCTTTGCAGTTTCAAATAAGAAGTTTTTTAAAAAGGGCCAAAAAAACGGGTTTTGAATGAGAAGACCCCCTAATGTACTATAAAATTGTGCGGATGCTTGTAACGCATAGACGGAAGCATCTCCGACCACATAAAGTTTATATATTCTTGATCAGCTGAGTTGATTTAGCCCTGTCCGTCTGTTTCTATGCTATCTCCTCCGTCAAAACCAAGTATTACATAAAATTAAAATAAATGTTTATTAAATGTTTACTTACTCGTTTACTTACTGTTGGGGGACTCGAACTCGGGACCCTTTGCACTTGAATATGATTGGCATTCCTACTTAACCAGTTGCACTATCGCACATAATGGTTGTCACACGGCAAAAATTCTACTTAAATTGAATTGCCATAAAGTATACTACAATATATTTCTGGCATGTTGTCGCTTGTATGGCCGCTTGTAGTTCTCAAGTTGGAATTCCATGCCTTGGGAACATAAAAGGGGTAACTGAATTCCGCCGTTCAAATATGATTTTAGTGAATTCAACATGCTTTTTAATTAATTTTAATACGAAATAGGCATGGCTAAATCAAATATGATTGCTATAGATTTTACTATGCGTTTTTCCCTATGTGAATAAGTCTCCACAGACAATCCGGAAGTATCGGCTTCAATTTATACATGAAACCCTCATGCCAGACTCTAACGAAGGCTTTGGCGTACATCTAAAAATACTGACGAACAGTATTTCTTTTTCTCACAGGCATCGAGGATATGATTAACTACTCTGTGAACCTTTTCTACTACGCTGTGACGGCTGCTAAATCCAAACTGGTCATCTGGAAGCGCACTCTCAAAAAAATCAATAGTCAAAAGCCTTGCTAGAAGAAGTCGCTCAAAAATCTTAGAGAAGGTAGGCAGGAGGCTAATAGGGCTATAAGAGTCCACATTATGTAGGACCTTGACCTTTTTCGGTACCATGACCACCACGGCACGTTTCCAAGGGCTTGGAAAATGACCAACTTCCAAAACAAACGTTGGAGAAGCCGACATTATAAGTAAATTGCCTCATTTGGGAGTGATTTGATTACCTTTCTGTCAACAGCATCCATTCCAGGGGCTTTAATCGCTTTATCTGTTCTTTGATGTCTTCCTCATTAATCGCACGGATAGTACATGATGGACCAAATGCGAGACCAAATCGTGATATGGTGATCTGCTCTTCGTGGCTGGTAGCAAAATCAAAGGGCGTGAATCTATTCTCCAGATCACTAGCAAAGGCAAGTGCCGTAATTTCTATGCCTCTTACTTACAATTCCGTGCGAAATATCGGTTCAATTCGTTCTCTCATAATTTCGTGCGAAATAAGGCGTTAACAGCACTATACTAGCTACGTAGTCTTTTTTCGTGTAGAGTGGATATTGGATACGGAATCGTAACTCGAAAATTTACGCAGAAGGTTGTTTAATATGGAGTTTTTCATTTCGGGTCACTAAAAGGACTATATCTCCTAAACTAATTCGAGTTTTCGAAAATCCTTTTGGGGGGGAAATTTTTGAATATCCAAGCTATAAATAAATGCAAAAAAAAGTCGAAAAAAAGTTGCTCAATGATGATATGAGAAGACCCCCTTAAAGACAAATGAGCAAAAACTTATGGCTAAAACTAGCACCCAATAATCTAGCTAAACGGAGTTTTTACCTCACCCACCGTCCGATTTCTCATCTTTTACCACCTTTGTCACACTTTTCAAACAATTAGTTTCATATAAAATTGATTTAGTCGCACTTCATACAAAATTTTAAATCAAAAATTTGTTCTCACAGTTTCTACAAATACCACAGTAGTCTCTGTTATTTGGTACCACGATGAAACATTTACTTTTCACTTGTATACTTTTTGCTACTCTCGACTTGATCTTGGGAATATATCGTAAGTATCCATTTGTTGGTCTCTCTGTATTTCTTATCAATCCAATTACTACTATTTGATTATTTAGCGGCTTGCCTCTTGCCACCTGCAATTATAGGAAAAGGAAAGAACTGTAAAGCCTTTTTCGAACAGTGGACGTTTTTTGCAGAGAAGAAGGAATGTAGACTAGTCTATTTCAGTAATTGCTGGGGCAATGCAAATAGATTTGGTACCCAAGAAGAATGTCAAAGGAGGTGTATAAACTGATTTCCATGAATTTAATTATGTCGATCGAATAAATTTCAAGCAAGTCGTCCATGATGTAGCCTATTAAATGTAATTCACTTAAGTTGTTATGCTACTATTTTTGCATTCGCCAAAGATTTGCCATTTGAAATTGAAGCCAAAAAATTAAAGTGCTGTGGCAACAGAAGATTCTGAGCCAATCAAATTAAATACATTGAAAAATTTATTAAGTCTTTATTTAAAAAATCAAGTATTCATAGTCAAAATTTATAAATCCTTAAATGTTTAGCAATTTAGCTTCTTTCAATTGTGTGGTAATGTTTCCAACGAGAGCGTTTATATTCAAATTTAAACTGGCTAAAAATCAGATTAAAGCTCGAATATTATTTGAAATATGACTCTGACATCATTAAAGCTCAAACGAATCAATCTAAACACTTCTTCTCACATTCTTCTTTGGTATCAAATCTATTTTCATTACCCCAGCAATCACCATAAATAAATGGCCTACATTCGTTCTTCTCCACAAAGAACGTCCAACGTACGAAGCGGGATTTACATGGTCCCTCTAGTCCAGGTTTCAAAAGACAGTCCGCTAAAGATACGAAGAGTAGAAATATCTTTGATAAGAAATACTAAGAGTTCTTCAAATGAATACTTACGATGCTTTTCTAAGGCCAGGACTAGAGTTGCAAATAGCAAACACATGGGGAATAACGTTTTCATCTTGGGGCAGTTATCAGATACAACTGTGAAGTGAAAACTAAAGTGGAGTTCTTATACATCAGTTAGGTATGCTTGAACTTTTGTATCAAATGGGACAATAATTAATTTTATACGGAAAGAATTGTTTGAAAAGTGTTACGAAGGTGCTAAAAGATGAGTAAGTGACCCCTAGAAAGAGGAAAAAGAGTTATAATTTTTGGTGGTAGCATACTCAAACTTGGAAGTAAGCAATCAGATTCATAACGATTCTAAAATCACCAACATTGGACATCGTTATCTATATAGTCATATAAGTAAGCATATAGTATGTATAACTGTTTCACTGACACACTAACTGATGACTGTCGCATAGCCAAATCCATAGGAGATAGGAAGCAGAATACGGTACACGGTTGAAAAAAACGATTTTGTTGTACAACCGATCAAGTTCAAACTCATTTTTTTAGATCTATCAGGCCTGTTCCGGTTTTCACATATTTCTTCGATTTCAAATGAAAACAAAATCGAACGATTTGGTTTTAGCTGTTCTGGTATTCGAACGATTTGCAATTCGAGTGTTTCATTTCCAAATTGTTTCCGTTAACTACAGTTTCACCTTAATCAACTGGTGAATCAAAACAATCCAACAAAATATCTCTCAAAATAGTTGATAGTAGTTGAAATGTCGTTTCTATTTTTAAGGGCATTTTATATACATTTTCCCAGCGTTTCAAAAACAAGTGAAAACCAGAACAGCTTGAACAAAATATGTGAATTCGATTTGGAAAGCACAAGTAACAAGTAAGGAAAGCAGAAGTCCTAATTAGTAGGTGACCGTTTCGACATACCAAAAAGCTCTTCTTCTTCTTCTTCCAATAGCCCTCAATGGAGTAGCCAATGTTCTTAATCCAGTTGCTCACACATTTGACAGCTTGTATCATATTGATGTAGATCTCCGCGTCCCATTCACTGCGTCCCATTTGCAGCTTTAGATACGTCTCGCATGTCTCCAACACCACCGGCACCCGCTTGCCCAGCTTTGCCCTCGAGATGACTCGCTCCACCGAAGTGTGTATGACTTGTGACTTCTCCGGTATGGCCTGCAGTGTGATCCAGAGCTGCACATCTGCAGACATTTCGAATACGATGCTGCTGGAACGTATTGATCACCTCCTCAATAGCACACGGCCAATCCTCCTGCTGCATGTGCAATGCATAGACAATTCAACACACTCGCAAACTGTACATTGGACTCGTGTGCTCGTGCTCTGCATCTCATTCAAATCGGTTAGGAGAGAGCTTTACTTAGAGGCAATCAAGGAGCTGCAAAAAGGCCCCCTGTTGATTTTACAAGCCTGGCCCCATAAAACTCCTCAAAGGGAAGCATCTTCATGGCGTACTCCTCTACGCGCACTAATGGTCAATGTAGGACAGCCAGAGACCGCCAAGTCGCCACCGAAGAGGTCGAGATTTCGCCAATTTAACGGATTGTACTTAATTTTATTTATATTTTTTTTTATTTCGAGTCAAAACTTCCGCCAATAAAACAAAATTAATAAATTTGTTGGCTGCAAGATCTATCAAAAAACCGTTCACCAGCAGCCAAACACTTTTTTTGATTGATAACGCGCTCATTGATGTGTGAGCTGGTACATTATCGTCATGCAGAATCCACTATATGTTTTTCCACAATTCCGATCGTTTTAGCCGTATTGCTTTACGCAAACGTTGCATAACTTACTTATAGTATTCCTTAATAACTGTACGACCTCTTGGCAGGAACTCATGATGCACCACCTCATTGTAATCAAAGAAAACAGTGAGCAAAACCTTCATATTTGATCGAACTTGGCGTGCTTTTTCGGTCTTGGCTCATCTGGTCCCTTTTATTGGGATGATTGGAATTGACTCATATGACTCATAACCATATAACCACGAATAGTCAACAGTTATGACCCGCTTGAGCAAACCCGGATCGTCGTTGACGGCATTCAACAACTCCTGAGCGATACTAATGCGACGTTGCTTTTGCTCCAAATATAGTCAACCTAACCTATTCAGTTGCCAAAAACAAACTACTAATCGAAATTGGCTGCTAATGCAAACATATGATAAACAAATGTGTCCGAATATAACAAAAACAAAATATCGATAATACGCAGCCCGCGAAAATTTAAAATTCAAATTTTCCTTTGAACACACATCGTATAAAAATATTTTGGATATACAGTTTTTAAAAGAAGTATATGTCGATGAGTAGCTGCTGCAGTTTCTGCCGTGAATCGTCACGGTCTCGTTATCGTATTGAACGATAAATGTTCCCGTCAGGTTGTGTATTGAAGTTTGAGAGAAACAGTGTACCCTCATCCACCAGGTTGACCACTTGTCGGTTATTTTCCAGATACCTGCACGAAGCGTGTACTCCCCTAAGCAGTCTGGGGATACAGGTGTTTTCCTCCAGTTTTTGCAGATCTTTTTCCTGGCAGACTGTTGTGTTACCGATGGATAGGCAACTTCCAATGACGGCGTATGTCTCCGTGCTATCCATAGCCAATGTGTCGAAGTCCAATACTACTTGTCTACCGTTTATTATTGACGGAAAGATGTGCATCAGGCGGTATTCTCGATTTGCGACCTTGGGCATCGCCAGAACATAGAGAAGTGTTGTTCCGTTTGTCAGGATTGAGGGGCGAGAGAATTCTACCGCCTCGACAACGTTTTGGTACGGCAGATTATCAACCTCTGACAATATCGTCTGGACCTCTTCGTGATCCAATAAATTGGAATTGACCACACCGGCCTTCGCTAGTTGTCACGCCCTTGTTATCTCGTTTATCTGGCCCGTTAGGTTGAGAGCCTTGTGTAGCAACGCCGTGGTGGTATGGACATTTCCATCGATTGCGTTGACCCGTCCTATGACTTCGTTGAGTCGTTGGAGTGTATTTGGAGAAGTATATTTTATTATTATAAGTTCCCATTTTCACTTCAATCTACATATCTTCATTTAAAAAAATGCATAAAATCCGACGTCTAACTATTAGTTAAATAGTTACGTAGTTGCAAAAAGCAATTGTATGGAAACTTCGGTATAGGCCAAATAAAATATAACAGTTTAAATGATTAAAATGTGTATCCTTTCTTGGGTGGACGAGTTGTTTGATATTTATTTTATTGTCGTAATAAACATTCACTCAGTACTGCTTATACACTTATTCTCACATTCTTCTAGTGAATAAAAACGATTTTCGTTGCCACCGCAGCCACCATAAATGAATGGCCTACACTCGTTCTCCTCCACAAAGAACGTCCATCTTCTCATAAAGGCCTTACATCTTCCTTTTTGTGCAGGTGGCAAGGAACAATCCACTAAAGAAACGAATAGTTGCAATTGCATTGATATAAAGTACTAAGAGATTTTCAAATGGATACTTACGAGGATTTCCAAAGACCAAGACAAGAGTAGCAAAAAGAATACAAATGGAAAGTAAATGTTTCATAATGCAGCAGTTAACAGAGACTTCTGTAGAGTGGCAGCTAGAGTGGAGTTCTTAAATAAAGCTTTAGTTAGTCAGGCTTGAACTTTGCTTCTAAAGTGTGGACCAAATCAATTTTTAATGGAAACAAATTGTTTGAAAAGTGTGACAAAGGTGGCAGAAGATGAGAAATCGACATAAGTAAATAATGAGTTTCATAACGATTCTGAATTCTCTATATCCCATTTTAATCTTAACTTTTTCAGTTGAGGGAGCTTTTGCAAGTGTATTAAAACTTCGGCGCAGACCAAATTAAATAGATAAATTTAAATGATTTAATTTTCTTACTTTTGTTTAAAATGTATATGATTAAGGTAATCCACATTCACACAAATCAGTTTATACACTTCTTCTCACACTCTGCTTTGTTCTTAAATCGATTTGCATTGCCAAAGCAGCTACCATAATAGAATGAGTTACATTCGTTCTGGTCCGAGAGTTCAACCTTAAGATCCGGGCCGGATATGATTTTCCATTTTCATTTCTATTTCGAGCAGGTTCCACGAGACAGTCCGCTGAAGAAACAAATAGTAGCAAATACTTTGATATGAAATACAAAGAGTTTTTTACATAGATACTTAAGATGCCTTCCTAAGGCAGGACATGACTTGCACACTCAGAGAAAAATAGAGAATTTCATACTTGGATCAAGAATATTCGTACTTAATCTCCAAGAACGCAATTCTTGTTCCAAGTTTGAATGTTTGATCCCGTTTTTCTTGATCCAAGAAAGGGTTGCGTGGGAATTTTGGGGGAAAAAAAGAAAGGATACAGTGAGAGCGGGTTCATCGCTATTCACTCTAATGCAGCGATGTTCAATAAGAGCGAGGCCAAAAAGTGAGAGTGTATTGGTGCGATAAAGGATACAGCCCAGCTTTGAACTGCCCTCAACGACGGCTGGGCAGCGAATGAAGGCAAAGAGAGCTCTGCTTACGCTCATATGCCCGATTTCGGCATGCGCTCGGCTCGTGTGCATGTAAATAGCCGATTGCGCTCGGCCCCTGGGGGATATGGAGGAACATCGCTGCTCTAATGTGCTTGCTCTCCTCTCTCAGTTTCTTTTCCTCACTACCCTTGCCTAAAATCACCAAACAGAAAGAATTTAGCTCGATTTCAAGCGCGAAATTCATAAAAATTCAAGAATGAATACATTTTTCTTCAAGAAAGTTCGTACTTAAGTTATTTGTTCTACTTATTTCTGGGTGCTAGTAGCAAACAGATGGGAGTTAAATGTTTCATTATGGGACAGTTTTCAGAGACTTTTTGAAGCTACTGAAAGGATTTTTTCAATAGATGCTTCAAATTTTAATCTTAGGTGCGACATAATCTATTTTAAACGGAAACTTTAGTTTGAAAAGTGTTACTAAAGAGGTAGAAGATGCGAAGATTAAGATCCCTAGTAGACTTTATTCAATACTTAAGAAATATGTGCAAAGATTCTGTGTTGTCGAACTAAAAGGAACCAAGGAACTCTAGCCATGTAATTTTTTCCACAAATATCCTTTAAAAATCCTTTCAACAAGATCTGTTGGAGAGAACTTTTGCCAGTGAATCAAAACTTTGGCACATGCGAAGTAAGCTATGCTTTCTCAAAATCTTGATCTGAGTTGAAGTGCACAGTTTTGGAGAACCTTATAAACCAACTGTGTAAAAAATTTGATTGAATTTGGTGCAAAAGGTTATACATAAATCTCACATTCTCGGAAATCTTATTGAATCGGTTTGGGAGTCCATATAATTATGTACAAGCGCTGCAAGATGTGCAGCTGCTCCGCCCATATTCCTTAGAATCAGAGACATCATCGCTTGTAAGTACAGTACAACAACTTCGGCGAATGAAAGAATCTGGATTTAGTCGGAATTGTTGGGGATCGAGAACCCAAGACCTTTTGCATGCAAAATCGACGACGTGTTAGCTCCTTGCACCATTGCACGTTTTTGTAAAAGCACATCTATGTACTTATATAGCTGCACTGAGGGGAAAAACCGAGAACATTGGTCTCAAAAAAAACACGGACGGTCACACAAGGTTCCCAAAAGAATGCCTTCTGGCACACTTTTTTTTACTAAAAAGAAAGCACTACCAACTTTTGGAATTATGATAAAAGGCAAATAGTCTGTATGAAAACTGATGCACGTTCCATTTGGCAGTAGGTAAGAAGCGAAGAAGTCAGCACAACATACAAACGTCCCTTCTAATGGCACGCATGCAGCACCCGTGCTATTGGAACCCAAATGCGATCGTTCGTTTTTTGCAAACATGTTCTTTTTGCCGTATGTAGGAAGGCATAAAATCAGCATAGCATGCAAACGTCCCATCTAATAGCACGCATCCAGCATGGAGCAGAGACAGTCGAGCGTTTTTACGAAGTTGAACCAACAACAACAACCCATGCAATCGTCGCTTCTAATAGAACAGTTCCTGCTGCGTTTCGCCCCTATACAAAAGGAAAAGGAAGATTGCAGGTTTTCGCAACTACTTCCTAGTGGCAAAAGTTGTATACGGGATGTGCTTCTCAAGTCCGACAGGGATCAAGGGAACAGGGTATTTTGTAGTCGGGGCACTCGACTACAGCTATCTTACTTGTTTCAATCTTGAAATTATCCAATTTATCCCACGGTAATCCCATAAAAATTAAATTAATCAAAAAATTCGAGCTCAATTCAATCTCAAAGCAGGATCACTTTAAGCTTGTTTGAGATTAACTTGCTCCCAGAAAGATTCCTCTCCACCTTTCCTTTCTTCCTGCGTTTTCCATAGGACACCCAACGACACCAGTTTTGGTACGAGGTGTGTTCAAAGGAAAAGGTTAATTTTTGAATTTTTTTGAAAAAGCTTTAAGAAGATTCAGTTTTCGGAGTCTTACTGCGCTTCTCGCTGCTTCATACTTCAGGAAAGTGTCAACTGGTTCCAGGTGGGGGGTAGATCAAAGGAATCCTGTAATACCCAGGCAAGCTGCTCTTTGAACCTTATGGAGGTTGTTTAGATGGGATTTGGTGTTGTCCGCCTTCAACAATATCAGCGCTCCATGGGTAAGGATAGGTGTGATAACCAATGAATGAAATACAGTCGCATTCCCCACCTACGAGTCTTTTTGCAGGCGTAGTATGTGCCGAATGCCTTCTTTATTCTTTTCTCGGAGTTTCTTTTCAGGAGAGTTTCGAGTCCAGAATGAGCTACTTGGCTTTATTCACCCGGTTGAGCTGCGTTCCCCAATGAATGGGTGTGAACTCGGGGATCTTGTATCTGTGGGTTTACCCCTAGACCGTTCTGATGTGCACATCGTAGGGTGCTTATTTCGGAACCAGCATTTTTTCAGGGGGGTTTCAGAAATTTCCCTTTAGTTGTTTCTTCCTTAGTCTAGTATTTTGCATGAAAATATTTATTCAGGGGGTGGGTTAATCCCCAATCTCCCAGTTAATTAACATAAAGGAAGACTATTAAACATTAATTCCCCTAAGTTACAGTTATATCGAAGTCATGCAGGGCCTGATTTAACTTACTCTTCCGTTTGAAACTTATTGTATCTACGTAATACACTTTTTGTCACATTCTTCTTTGGTATCAAATCTATTTGCATTGCCCCCGCAGCCACCATATATAAATAGCCTACATTCGTTATGCTCCACAAAGAACGTCCACCTTCTGAAATACGCCAAACATAAGCCGTCTTTTCCTGGTGGCAATAGGCAATCCGCTAAAGAAACGAATAGTAGCTTAAAAAGATATACTAAAAGATCTTCAGATGAATACTTACGATGTTTCCCAAAGACCAAGAACAGAGTAGCACAAAGTATACAAATGGAAAGTAAATGTTTCAGCATGTTGCAGTTATCAGAGATCTTTACTGGACTACGTTAATGTCAACAGAACAGAATTTCTTTTATAAAGCTTTACTTAGGGTTGCTTGAAATTTTCCTCTAAAGTGCGACTGAATCAATTTTATACCGAAACAATTGAGTAAAAAGTGTAACAAAAGTGGTTGAAGAAGAGAAATCGAAACATTACATAATATAAGGGTTAACCATGAAGGCGCCAGTTTTTTTTTTAAATTGGGACCAGAAAGAAGACCTTGAAGCCATATTTGCCGAGTTTGCTGGATGCGGAAATAATTTTTATCGCCTTCTTGATTTAAGTCTAGTGTAGAGATCGGTTAAGCCCCATTTTAAAATCCAGACGCGATGCGCTAAGCCAGCACTCCATTCGCTTTTGTGTTCAGTACAAAAAGACACTGGGCTCGATTCCCAGACAAGTCTGACAATACAAAATAAAATGTGCCAAGATGGGGGTAAAATCCGGATAAAGTCCTGACCGAATTCGAAGGCTTGGCACCCGATAGGCGTCTATTTCCATCCGCCAATGAAAACTAACACAATGCCTCGGATACGGACCCCCCCGACGACGACCCACGCAAACGTTTTAAGGACCACGATTTGAGGATATGCACCTGGAATGTTCGCACCCTCAAAAGAGAGCGCGCGGATTCCATGCTGGTGGATGCCCTCGAGAAACATTCATCGGACATTACCGCACTTCAGGAAATAAGATGGACTGGACAGGGGTGTAGGAAGGTAACATCCAAATCCAAAGCCCCATGGGAGATCTACTACAGTGGACATGATTCAAAGCACGAGTTTGGTTGCGGCTTTGCAGTCAACAAAAGACTGTGCCGCTCTGTCATCAGCTTTACACCAGTTGACAAGCGACTTGCCGCACTCAGACTTAAGGCAAAATATTTTAATATTAGTCTTATCTGTGCGCACGCCCCGACAGAAGGAAAGGACGATTCGGAAAAAGACGAGTTCTATGAGCGCCTAGAAGACCTATATGAGCGCTGCCCCGATCACGACATCAAGATCGTGCTAGGCGACTTCAACGCAAAAATCGGGAGAGAAGAAGCTCATCGCCCGACTATCGGCCGATTTAGCCTAGATTTATCCAACGATAATGGAGAGAGGCTAATAGACTTCGCTTCGGGCCGGAACATGGTCATTAGTAGCACCAGATTTGAACACCGCAACGACCACAAGGCGACCTGGACGTCCACTGATCAATCAACACGAAACCAGATTGATCACTTTGTGATAGACGGACGGCACTCTTCGAGTGTTCTAGATGTACGTGCGCGCCGAGGAGCCAATATTGACTCGGATCACTACCTTGTTGCAGCCAAGGTACGCACACGGCTCAGTGTGGCACATGCCGCACAGTCTAATACACGCCGAAAGTTGAACGTTGAGAAGCTGCAATCACAACGGACATCCCAAGCCTACTCAGCAAAACTCACCCAGCTGCTCAGGGAAACCCCACCTGGAACTCCTGATGTTGACGAACAGTGGAAGCATATTTCACACTCTATGAGTACAGCTGAAAAGGAGATTCTCGGATTCGCCGAAAACTCCCGAAAACAGTCATGGTACGATGATTAGTGCCGCCGCGCTACTGCAGAGAAAGACGCTGCCTAGGAGAACTCTGCAGTCGGGAGCAGCGCGGACTGTTAATGAGCGATACCAGGAGAAAAGGAGAGAGGAGAAGCGCTTTTTCAGAAGGAAGAAAAATGAGCAGGAAGAGCGTATGAGGGAGGAAGTCGAAGTGCTGTTCGGAAGGAGTGAGACTCGAAAATTCTACCAAAAGATTAGGCAACTAACCGAAGGTTTTAAGCCCAGAGTCACACTATTGAAGGACGAGCACGGAAATCTGGTCAGAAATCCGGAAGTGGCACTAGACAAATGGAGAAACTATTTCTCTAACCTGCTGGGAGGTGATGACGAACACAATGCCGCCTCTGGGGAAGTAGCGACACCACCAATCGATAACATAGAGATAGATCCGCCGGACCATAATGAAGTCTTGTTAGCCATAAAAAGGCTAAGAAATAACAAATCTGCTGGCGCTGATGAGCTGCCTGCTGAATTGTTCAAGGCTGGCGGTGAGGAGCTGGTAAGGTGCATGCACCAACTCCTATGCAGAGTATGGTCCGAAGAAAGCATGCCCGAAGATTGGAATCTAAGTGTACTCTGTCCAATATTTAAAAAAGGAGACCCTGCGATTTGCGCCAATTACCGCGGGATCAGCCTCCTTCCCATCGCATATAAGGTTCTATCATGCATCCTATGTGAACGGCTAAAGCCGAGAATAAGTGAACTGATTGAACCTTATCAGTGACCTGGCAAATCCACCACGGACCAGATATTCACATTGCGACAAATCCTGGAGAAGACCCGTGAGAGAAATATCGACACCCACCATCTTTTTGTTGACTTTGTGCCTTTGACACACCGATAAGGTCAAAGTTCTTTGAAGCCCTGTCTACCTTTGGTATTCCAGCAAAGTACGTTCGACTTTGCATGATGACGTTGAGAAGCACACAAAGCTCCGTCAAAATAGGAAAAGACCGCTCCGAGCCTTTCGATACCAAAAGAGGTTTTAGGCAGGGTGATACCTTATCGTGCGACTTCTTTAATCTGCTGATGGAGTACATACTGCGCCAGTGGCCAAATGCTAACAGAACGGGCACCATCTTTACCAGAGATAACATGCTACTTGCATATGCCGATGGTATTGATATCATCGGCAAAAGCGAGTCGGTGGTAAAACAGGCGTTCTCAGAGATAGAGAAGCAGTCAAAACTTATGGGCTTAGCGGTAAATGAGGATAAGACGAAGTACCTTCTATCAACGCGCAGAGAGTCTACGCTTGGACAATCTGTTGCAATGGGAGACTACAACTTCACGGTTGTTAAGGAATTTGTCTACCTCGGAACGACGATAACCAGCGACAACAAAACCAGTCTGGAAATCCGAAGAAGAATTACTCTTGCAAACCGATGTTATTACGGGCTCAATAAGGAGTTCAAGAGCAGAGACCTCTCTCGGAAAACGAAAATTGCGCTATACAAGTCGCTTATCATCCCAGTCCTGCTATACGGCGCAGAAGCATGGACAATGACAAAAGAGGATGAGGCGGCAATTGGCGTGTTCGAGAGAAAAGTTCTTCGGAGGATTTATGGACCTCTAAACGTTGGCGGCGAATTTCGCATCCGAATGAATCGCGAACTGTATGAGCTCTATGGGGACACTGACCTAGTCAAGCGCATAAAACAACAGCGGCTGCGCTGGATAGGACATGTTACCCGTATGGATGATAACGCTCCAGCAAAGCGTGTGTACAATCGGCATGCGATAGAGTTGGGAGGCATTCCCCCGCCTGGTCGACCAAAGCGGAGATGGCGCGACCAGGTGCAGGGAGACATTGCGAAGCTGGGAGTGTCCTTCTGGTGGAATCTCGCTCGGGACAGAGGCGAGTGGCGGGCATTAGTGGCAGCGGCCGAGACCGAAAAACGGTTGTGATGGCCAAAGAAGAAGAAGAAGAAGTTATTTATGAAAGATGTGCAATCATCCGAAGCCGTTCTCTGACTCGAACCCCAGCAGTAAGGTAAGGAAAGACCCGCTTATTAAACCAACCGGTGATAGATGTTCCCAGATCAATCAGTTTATTCGCCCGTTGGGTATAAGATGTTCTTGAAATCGAAACCATACGAGTTGATTACGTACTCTGTTAAAGTGAGAACATTGTACTACAAATAACAAAAGCTGTTCTTGCACTGTTTTGATAATGTTTGTACAAACTAAAATACAATGTTTTCGGTTTTTCCTATATGTGTAAAGTTTGTTATTCTCTGCTGTTATGGTAAATTGCTTCGTTTGTTCTTTGTATAGCGGCTATAATCCTAAACTGTTATATTTTGAGGCGACTCTATTCCAAAAATTACTAAAAATATGAGTCAAAATATCAAGAAATTTGACATTTGGTTTTTTACATTCAAAAACAATTCTACACAAAATCTTTAGAGCAGTGGAGCACTGTAAATAAAAGTACTTCGTTCTAATCCAGGGGTGCCCCTTCAATAGTATTTGTGAGTCTGCAGAGATCTCTAGCTGCTAAGTCGGCAGCGGCCAAGTAAAAAAGAGAAGCTTTAGAAAACTCTGGTACCGATTTCTTTGCAAATATTTTCTTAGTTGCCACTGGCAGCTTTTCTGCTCCCATTGCCGAC
Organism: Lordiphosa collinella; assembly: GCA_018904265.1. NCBI lineage: Eukaryota > Metazoa > Arthropoda > Insecta > Diptera > Drosophilidae > Lordiphosa > Lordiphosa collinella. The sequence goes on along the minus strand of JAEIFV010000979.1, from coordinate 40,914 downwards.
CTCTGCCCAATCACGTATCCCTGTAGTTTGGTTCATTCGACGCCGTTAAGCATGACTAATTCTTCCTGAGTCGAAGGGTCATCCGGAGTTGCCTTCTTCCTTACCTCGACTTCCGTTCCGAGCCGATTCTGCTGGGATCGGTTGTGAACCAGGTCGCAGTCTTGAATATAAAACCACAAATAAAACTTTTCAAAATTATTCCAACCTCTAAACAAAAACTAGCAAATAAGAAAATAAAATCTCTAACCGGGAAATGTGTTCTCACCTGCTTTTTTGGGCACTGCCCAAAGAAAATTGCCTTGCGCCGTTAGGAAAACCCAAGCACATTTATTATTAAGCAAAGTAATTCCACTAAAACCAACAAGAAAAATGAAGAAAACCAAACCCCCTCAACCAAAAAAAAAAAACTGTGTATAAAAAAGAATAGTGAGACAAATATAAAGCGAAAATGAAATGAAATACTAATAGAACTAAAACACAAACTAATGGCCAAGGAATTGGCCAAAGACAAAAGCTCATAAATCAGGGCGCCAATTTGCGAGGCTGACAGGCACCCCAGGCGAAGTATCCACCCCGTGGAAGGTGTAGGAAACGGAAATGGAGCTCAGAAGCAAATTCATTTGGTAATTGTGGCCAACGACCCAATCTTCAGTCCCATTGCCAATCCCAGTCCCGTGCCACCACCACCACCAGATAACAATGATAATAAATTAGCAGAAATTCACTTAAAATTTGTTTTGTCCTCTGCCGGCGTCGCAGCTGAGCTGAAAATTAATAAAAATAAATTGAGTTGTCAAAAATGATATGGCAAATAAATTCCAACGGTGAGTAATCGCTGCACAATGGAAAAGCTCGTCCTCTGCCGCCCGCTCTGCCACCCACTTAACGATGAAAATCCAATTTAAGGCTTGCCCCTTCTCTCTTGCTCGCTCTCTCTCGCTCTTTCTCTGTCTGTTCCTCTCTGTGGTAATAAAATAAAGTAGAGGTAGAAATTTAGAAGGCCAAAAGCTGCCCCTCGCCTGCCGAAAATTCAATTTCCACAATGAAAATGCGCGAAGAAAATTGAGAAAATTGTCTTAGAGCAAAAAGAGTGAGTGAGAGAGAGAGGTGCGAAAGGGATGCATGTGTGCAGAAGCCCGCTTTGGTTTGCTGGCTGAGGCGCAAGCGCTGACTGGCAGAGGCAGAAAATATGGGGAAATGCAAAGGCGGCGCTTAGGGGCAACACCCACCCCCCTTTTGCGGCCATCTTTACCGCTACCCCAGACCAAACCGGAGCAGCGACGCCAGCGCAGATCTAATTTGAACGTCAGCAGAGCAACGACGCTGACGTCGCTCTCGTGCCACGAGTGTTAGATCATTCGCCATCTGACGTTAAGCGCGTTCGGTCCATCAACTCAGCATCCTCCAGCCGAGACAATTCTCTATGCAAACTCTCAATTAATACGAAAAAACCAAAACTGAACTGAAAAAGCGTCGGCCAAACGTACAATTCCTGCACACACAGGTCCTTTCCAGAGATTGTGTGGCTGTGTGTGTGTCTTTCTTTCTCTACTTTTTTGTGGTCCATTAACCCGTTGATTGACTGTGACGCCGAAAAGTTTCTCCTTTGCACCTGTCTTAGAATTTTCATTTGAACTTTGCACCGTAAAACTTTTTGAAAAGTTCTTGCCAAGTGTTTTTCAAACGCCTTTTAGACGCTACTCGAAAGTTTTCACCTAAATCACGTGTAGGTGTGTGTGTGTGTGTGTGCGGCGTGTGTGTGTGTGTGTGTGCTTTTGTAACTTAAACTGTGAGAAAGTTTTAACAAAGTCAAAAGTAAACCAGAAAATATTAAAAAAAAAAAATAAAAAACACAAAAATAACGCAAGGATTTTTCTCTTTGAAACGCTTGAAGAATTACTGCCAAAATTTTCACGGACGGCAATAAGGTGAGTTGAAAGAGGAGGAAAGTCTTAATCAAAGCCAAAAATAAGCTGAAAATTGTTTTGCCATCGAAATTTATGGACCAAATTACCGCTTTTCCAGCTAAAAACGAAACGAAACTAACATTTTCTCAAAAAGGTACAATATTCTTAATCGTAACCCTTTTTGGGAATATAAAATGCTTGGTTAATGGAGCTTTTTGCATAGAGTATGCAGTTATATCGTTATATAAAACGTAAAACAATGCTATTTCAAAGTTTTTTTCTTAAAAATCAAATGTTTCGAACATTTTTCAAGAAATTTTTGAAAAATTTGATATAGTTCAGCTTAAACTTGAAAAATCTGTCAAGTGAAAGCCGGCTTGAGGGTACGTATGCTATGTTTTCGCATAACCGAAAGTTAAGAGCCAATACCACAGAGTGGTAAGCAGCTGTTTCAAGTAAGCTACACAAATGTGAAAGAAAATGATAAAAATAAAATTTCGAGATAAAAAAAAGAGGTATATAACAATAACTAAAATTTAAGTTAACTACGGGCTTAATATATCTAAATAGAGGTTTAAAAAGCAGCTAAAGCCTAAATGGCTCATGCAAAACACTCATAGTTCTAAACCGCTTCAAAAATAAGGGGATAAAGTTTCGGTTCCATCTCTGCTCAAAAGAGTCAATATCAGCGTAATTTAGTTCTTACACCAAGATTCTAAAGTTCTAAAACGTTCCAGAACCGTTCCTCATAGAACCGGTTAATTTCGGCTTCTTTGGGTCCCTCGAATTTGACCATCTTATAACCCCCCGAATCTGAACCCGAATAGAAGCCCATCTTTTTGGACAAAGGTTCGGTTCAAATGACATAGCTTACTTTATGCAACGGTTCAACGATTCACAGAGATTTAAGACCACACGTTTGCTTTAAGACATGGTTAATAGAAAATAAATGTACTTAATATAATTGAAAAGAAATACAAGTGAAAAGAGCACTCCGAGCAACTAGGCATTTTACAAAGAACGCAGGCTTGGTTCGGTTCAGTTTAACCTGCTATTTCAGCTAAATTCACACTTGTCTGAGTACTCATATGATATGCCGGGAAAAAATTGCTGATTACTGTGAGTAAAAAAACTTAGTTAAGCTACTTTTCATATTATCAGAACATTTTTTGAGCTTCTCAGATGGGCTATTACGCTTGTTTGATATCTCAAATGGGGGTAACATATGATTTGAAAACTAAAGGATTTTTACAAAAAACAAAACCAGTTTGGTCAGTTGACCAAAAGTCTTGGTCAGGTAGGTGAACGGAACTTTTTATATTAGGTGAGCAAATGAGAATGAGACAATCCGCCAATAAGTCACAGATTCTATTTTTTATTAACACGTCCAATCAGCTAGACAAAATCTAGTCACACCTGCCACGCGTTCAATGGAAATTTCCACTGCAACAACTAGAGAAGGAACTTATGCTTAAAGGGAACCCCATTTTTATTTTACGAATTTGAAGAGATCTAAAACTGCTCGGAATCGGATCGTAAGTTTAGCAAAGATGGAAACATAATCTCGGGGGCCTTGTTCCTCTTTAAGAGCCGATATATCATCTTCTATACTGTTATTTGTTAGTTTATGTGGCAGGTAGTGCCTTCTAGAAGGTAAAAGATAGGCTCTGAGTATTAATTCCACTAAAATTTAAAAATCGGTTCCGGAGAAGGCTCCGTCCGGAGGTTTAAGCCTGTATGAAAGTCTTAGGTTCGTTTCTCGGACCAGTTACTTTACTTATCAATCCTTGGGTTTCGGTCCGAAGGTTGAGACTTTTTTGTGGAAAAGTGAGACTTAATTCTAAAGGGATGGAAGAGTCCAGCTTAGGAAGCTATTAAAAACATTAATCAATTCCCAAATGCACCGGATCGAAACCGAACCGAACGGTTCTTAGGAATTCGGCTTGGGGCCAATTTGTTAAATTGCATTAAGTGCCCCAATTTATGATAGCTGGGAGAAGAGGTCGTTGCCAAGTAGACGGGTTTCGCTACAGAGCCGAAAGGGCTTGCGCCTGCATCAGCTTAGTCTTCGAGATGTTAATTTTGAGGCCAGTTTCTTTCCAAAGGCATTAGTTTCGCTGAGACTCCTTCCCGTATATGCGTCTTGAAGAATACGAGGTGTGTTCAAAAAGTATCGCGAATTTTGTGTTTTTTCAAAAATTATTTATTTATTCATGAATATATATTTTGTCCCCTTCAAAGTAATCCCCATGAGATATTATACACTTGTGCCAACGGTTTTTCCAATCTTCGAAGCACTTCAAAAAATCATTTTTTTTTATCTTGTTCAGCTCCTCCTTCGATGCCGTCTTTATCTCGTCAAGCGTAGCGTAACGTCGTCCTTTCATGGGCCTCTTCAGTTTAGGGAACAAGAAAAAGTCACAGGGGGCCAGATCTGGGGAATACGGTGGCTGCGGCATCATTAGTGTGTTGTTTTTGGCCAAAAAGTCGCGCACAAGCAACGATGTGTGAGCAGGGGCGTTATCGTGGTGCAAAAGCCAATTTTTGTTCTTCCACAAATCCGGGCGTTTCTGGCGGATTGCTTCGCGCAAATTGCGCATAACTTGCAGGTAATATTCCTTATTGACCGTTCTTCCCTGTGGCAAGAACTCATGATGCACCACGCCCCTGCAATCGAAGAAAACTGTCAGCAAAACTTTCACATTCGACCTAACTTGGCGCCCTTTTTTCGGTCTTGGTTCGTGCGGCAGCTTCCATTGAGATGATTGAGCTTTGGTTTCCACGTCATAACCATAAACCCACGATTCGTCACCAGTTATGACCCTCTGGAGCAAATTTGGGTCGTCGCGGACAGAGTTTAACATCTCATTAGCAATGTTCATGCGATGCTGTTTTTGGTCGCAATTGAGCAATTTTGGTACGAATTTCGCGGCGACCCGTCTCATGCCCAAATCATTGATAAAAATCGAATGGCACGAGCCAATCGATATGTTTAGGTCCTCAGCAACTTCTCTAACGGTGATTCGACGATTGGCCAATACCATTTTCTCCACTTCATTAATTTTTTCGTCTGTTGTTGAAGTGCTCGGGCGTCCGGCACGCTCTTCGTCGTTCACATCTTCTCGGCCTTCTGAGAACATTTTGTACCACCGATAAACGTTGCTTCGGTCCAAGGTAGCTTCTCCGTATGCCACAGTCAACATTCGGAATGCATCCGCGCACTTAATTTCGTTTTTCACACAAAATTTGATACAGGTTCTTTGATCCATTTTTTTGAATAGGTAAAAATCAAAGACGATCCAAAACACGTGCAAGCAAAGCAGCTGTCAACAATTAAGTGAACATTCAAAATGGCCGAGCTTGTCGGCATAAGTGAGAGACATGAGTACCAACATAACGCCACAAAAAAATCGAAATTCGAATATACGTAACCCGCGAAAATTCAAAATTCGCGATACTTTTTGAACACACCTCGTATATCATCCGCATTGTCCAGATCGCATAGAGTTTGGTTTATTTAGCTATTTAGCACTGGTGAGATTCTATCCAGGATGGTGAATGGCATGATTTATATACTCTGTATCAGAGGTACACAGAGTATATTAAGTTTGTGCAAAAGTATGTAACAGCCAGATGGAAGCATTTCCGACCCTATAAAGTATATATATACTTGATCAGCTTCAACAGGCGAGTCGATCTAGCCATGTCCGTCTGTCCGTCAGTCTGTCTGTCCGTATGAACAAACAGATCTCAGAGATGGTGAGAGATAGAGATTGACATGTATGGGACATATGCTTCTTATACTTGCAGGCAGATCCAATTTATTTTCAATTTTTGCCACGCCACCTCCCGCGTCATATCTTCCTCAGTTTTAAAGATTGAAGGTTTGAACCTTCTGGACATATTTTGAAATCAAGATTATTTATCGATCCGCCAAAAGAATGGTAAAGATCGGATGAACTGCTGTCGAGTTATAAGGAGAAGAAACAATTATGGGCAGCACCGGTCGCAACGGTAATGGGCAGAACTTCACAGGTACAGGGTATGTTATAGTTGGGCTTGGGTTGCGTTTTGAAGATGGGGTGCAGAGCCCGATAAGAGCTCAGCTAGAAGCTCGTTCGGTCCTGCAGCCTTGTTTTGCTTTAGCTTGCTTATGACAAGGCTAATTTCACTTACTGAGGATGCATCAGTGCGAATGCTTCTGTTCGGGCTCCATCTTTGTGTGATGGGGACTACTGGGGTTTTTGCTGCGATTCGATCTTCTTTGAAGAATTTTCTCCAACGGAAGAGCTGGTCAGAGATCGCGGAAATACATAATAGATCCAACCTGGGCCCTGATTGGCAGTAGGTTGGCTTTTATATTGGCTTACTTCTTGTATATATTCTGTGTACAAGACGTAGAAAATCGGCCCAAGCACTCTTACTTGTAAGTTTTGCATCTCACTACGAAAACTCTTTTGTGAAGATTTGACTCAAGCAGTTTGTGGGTGTTTTGAGGTAGCAAAGTCTTGATCTTATACCTTACCAAGCTCAAGGAGTATATGTCCCTCTAGCTCTTACCGTCTCTGAGATCTGTTTACTAATAAGTACAGAGTATTAAAAATACAAAATTATATTTCAGCCAATGATAATTGATGATATTGATGTCGATGAATTAGGTATAACTTTAATCACTTTTATTTTCTTTAGATAATTCAATGATTTCGGCAATTGGGCAAACAAAAAATGGGTCGTAAGCCGTTAGACAATAGTTTCTTAGGCTTAAAATACACTTACCCTAAGCACGGTTCTAGTGCTAAAGTAATAATGTCATTAAAGTAAAGGACCTTACTCAAATCGTTAAATACATTCGGGAATAAAAAATGAATTCATATAACAAATTTTCGTTTTCTTATTATTTGTATTCCACTTTCTAGTTTCCCCGAATATTCTCCATTTCCATAAAATTTTCCATTTCAATGTTCAATTCAATCAATCAATCAATAAACATGGCCACTAACCTCTCTACCCAGCCAATCCAACCAATCGAACAATAATTCTATTTGCTAAATTTAAATTCGCCAAATTGTATTTTAATTTTTATTTTGTGCCCCATTCCCTGGCATTTCATAATTGAGTTGAACGTGTCCGTTCCCCCCACCCCCACCCACCCAGCTGGAGTCCGAGTCCACTCAATTGAGGCTCCAGTTTTGTGGGTGTGGCGTCTCCATTGGAGCGCTCAGCGCTTGCATGGCTGCCAATTAATTTGCGGTTGATCAATTTAATTTGAAACTTCATTCCTTCCCTTTTTTTGTGTCTCTCCTCCTTCTGCTTACTCGATTTGTTGGCGCGGGTTACGGATTCGCTTTGGCAAATTATTGGCCATTGATTTTGTGTCTGTCCCTTCATGGCAAACCGCACAGTCGCTCGGCACTCGCTCCTTTTTTAATTATTCATCAATTATTCAAACTGCATTTGGGAGTGATCAACTTTTGGTCTGTCCTCAATTAAGCTGAGTGTTGAACTGCAATCCAAAAAAAAAAAGGAAAAACTTTTCTTGAATCCTTTTTGGAATTCGTGTCGCCTTTCTTGTTCTGAAGTGTTGTACACAAAAAGTTTTGTGCGATTTCTCACAGGAAAGGCATCAACGCAAACACTTGAGCTCTGGCGTACTTGAAACACACTTGAATCTCAGATTTTATCACATTTCGCTCTCATTAAGAAATTTTTAATGCAAATTAAAAGCGTCTAAGTAAATTATAAGCATAAATTTGTGTGCCTTGAAAATGAATTGAATTGAAAAACGTGGAGCAGATGATGAGAAGCTGGCGAAGTATGGATCGCCTGAGCTGAAGTGTTCACTGCATTCTATGGTGGAGAATTTGCTATTTGGATCAAGGAAATGAAACTAACTTAGAGACTTAAGAAACTTTGTTTTAGAACTCAATCCGGAGTAGCTGATGAAGCTGGTCACACTCATATCCCCAGCTGGTTGGCAAAAATCAATCCAAACATAATCCCTCTGCATATTCAATTATATTTTCAAATTTCATTTTCAACATAAAATATTTCTCTCTTTTTGTTTTAATCCCTTAATGACCCCCAAGGCGCATTCGGCTTTATGTTCAGCTTCTCCCCTCCCCACAAAATGCACAAAACAATTTGCTTTAATTAAACAGAAAATTCAATCAAAATATTTATAATAAAAACCAAAACACGAACTGTGAAGTCAACCCACAGCTTTTGCACAGTTAGATCATTCTGATCCCCGTTTATGCGGGCGCCCCGAAGAAAGATAAAAACAATTGAAGGGTTGCATTTTGGGACAATTGGCGACACTTGGACACGGATCACACAGTTGCATGTGCTCTGTCAGCGGGTGAGTGGGTAGTTGGATGCCGCCTCGGTGCATAATTCAATTTACCGCACTTTTGCGGATAGGATAGTAGAGATTCGTATGGCATCATTTGAGCAGAGTTGAGTCTAGGCGCGAGCCAATTGACACAATCAAATTCGAACCTCGCAAATTCGCTTAATGCGCCGCGAGACAAAAAAAAAAATATAAATATATATAAAAATAGCAACAAAAAATTACCCAAACTGCAATGAACACCGCAGACATGTCATACCTTGAATGTGACTACAGTGTGCAGTCGAGTTGAGGTGTCAAAATCAATAAAATTGGTCACGAAGCACCTAATGTAGCACCTAGACGAGGCAGCAGTGGCTCAGCAGCATCTGCACTTGTACTTTAAACACTAAGAATAATTCAGCAGCTAATTTATACATAGTAAGTTAGGTTCTTGAAAGTATTTAAATTAAGAAACGAAACATTCCAAAATCAAAAAACGAACGTCAATATTATTGAAATGAGAACTAACGTACTTCAATTAAGAGCTTATCGTACTTAAAGTAAGCCGGGAAAATACAAGCAGAATTGAATACATAAAAGACTTTCAATGCAAGCTCCTAAAAGTATGCAACATCGCATTCACAGAGTAACGGATCAGCAAACAGCAACAAATTTCAAGCACCATCGACAAATTGCCAATGAAGCATGTTTCAAGCCCAGTAAAGCATTCTAGCAAGCAGAAAAGAAAAGTCGACAAAAATGAATGACCAATCTGCATTAACAACCCAGGCCGAAATACAGCAATCTCTGATCATTTTCTGATATCATTAAATTGAATAAACATATTGAAATGACATTTTCGTTCAGAGCACTCTCTTGTTTAATCAAGGCCCACTAAATTCTGGGTAACGAAAAGAATCTTATTAAAAGTAGATTAAAAAAATAACTCCTAATTTATTGGCTTTGAACTGGGGGTGTCAAGAATGAATGAAAGATATTAAAATAAGTCTAGAGCAGTCGGTCAGACTAAGCAGACGTATGAAAATAAATCAAATAAAATAAATAAATCTAGAGCAATCGGTCAGACTGCACAGACGTATAAAAATATATATAAGATATGATTTGAATTTGCGGTTTTCTGTTCTCTGAAGCTTAGAACTAGATAAACTATAAGAACGGTTCAATAAAAAGACTGAATTTATGGTGTTCCGATGTAATCTAGCTAAGAACATTAAGCTTAATGCTTGTCAGCTTACAACCACAACATTGTATAATTAAATCCACTTTCATCAAAACAAAAGAAATTTAACAAAAAAAAAAATAAACCCAAGAAGAAAAAATGGCTGAAGTACAGCAATAATCTGCAATATCAGTAACATCTGTCCTAGTGTCAATCAACATGATGGAAATGCCTTCAAAAAAAGTAAATTATTAAAGAAAATAAAAAAGAAAACCTTATAAAAAAAAGCGGTTGAGGTCCTTCACGTTGGAGCCTCAGAAGCTGACTGACGGCCTCAATGCTCAATGCACTGCCTATCGACTGCAAACTAATCGATAGCGAATATCTGCCAAATCCTGACAAGATAAAAAAAGAAGAGGCCGCAAACCCAAGGCACGCACTTCGATGTCCATGCGAAAGAAGTCGTCGAGTGGCTCTAAGAAACCTAGAATAGTCGCCAAAATATGAATGCCGAATGCCGTCAAAAAAGTAAATTAATAAAGAAAATAAAAAAAAAAAAACCTTATTAAAAAATCCGCTGTTCCGAAACCGGTTGAGGTCCTTCACGTTGGAGCCTCAGAAGCTGAATGACGGCCTCAGTGCTAGTCGACAGCTCAAGAATTCGGCAGCTGCACTGCCTAGCGACTGCAAGCTTATCGATAGTAGCACTCCCATCGACTGCAAACTAATCGATAGCTGCACTGCCTATCGGCTGCGAACTCATCGATGGCTTAGCTGTCTATCGATTACTGCTGCAGCTGTGCGGGAGGTCGAGAATTTTGTATTTTCAAAACAAACCCGCAAATGCAAGTGGATTACGAGAGACATAGGAGAGGGAGAATAGAGACACATATGAAGTTGTTGTTGCAGGTCAGAGCGCGCCAACAACAAAACATAGAGCACGCATAAGATTTGTTTTTGGTTTTTGCTTGCTTATGGCTCGCGCAAAATGTATACGCGCAGGCTATCCCTTTGCGTAGAACAACAACACAAGCGTGTCTCGCGTAATGGGCATGGGCGCCCCTGCTTTAAAAGCTACCAAATGAGCGCGCGAGCGCAAAATTGATCCCGTGACGTCACCCTCTTTCTCTATTATTCTAACGCTCTCAAACGGACGCTGCACAGTGGGGTATAGCACCCCAAAAAGTGTGATAATTTTTTTCATAAAATTCTGCATAAATTTAATGCATACAAAAAAGTAAGTTCTGTAATCATTTTAGAAGCCGCAAATAATTTTCTTAAAGTTTGTCTAATATGGCCAAATATAAATCTAATTTTTATTGATTTGTGATAAATTTTTTTTGGTTTTCTACCGGATTCTTGTAGAACATATAAATAATTACCAAATATTTTGAAATTAAAAAAAGAAAACGTAACAAAAACACGACCAAAACTGGTGTTATACCGGGTAACTTATTATTTCATGAACTTCAGATACTGAAAAACGCTTTTATATGAAAAGAAATAAGTACTTTAAATAATGTAGGGAACGTTTTTGGACAAAAATTAGCAGACTTAGCCAATTTTTGATTCCGATCAAATCATCCGCTTCTAAAGCCAACTTTGTTATGTGTCTTTTTATTTCACACTTCCATTGGTTTTCATTTTACTCTTTTCATGGCAAATCGTGCGAGCTGAATTCTGCAATCGGTTCTTGAAAGTGGCAATTCCGATCAATCGAATTTAAAAACGAGAACATGACTGATAATATATATATTTTTCTAGCTAGCGAAAACTGGCAGGAAATAAATTGGGTCTGTTACCAGCAAAGGCGCTGATTCTCTTAAAGCATCTTAAACCAGTATGATATCGGATCGGACAGCATTTTAAATACTAGCGATTATTTTAACTACGATGAATACAGAAATTTATCATTTTGCCCAAAAGTTTGCTCCGCATGCATCAGTTTATTTGCGACCCCATAAACAAAAAGTTTTCATAAATTAACCATTATAACTCTTAAACAAAAAATCACAAAATTTTGAAATTATTATCGAATACTGGTATGAAGGTAAGCTTTCAATAAATCATAAGTAGTTTAGAATCAGCTGCTTGAATTAGAAAAAATTAATCGCATGCCGATTGTACACACGTTATCATCCATACGGGAAACATGTCCTATCCAGCGCAGCCGCTGTTGTTTTATGCGCTTGACTAGGTCAGTGTCCCCATAGAGCTCATACAGTTCGCGATTCATTCGGATGCGAAATTCGCCGCCAACGTTTAGAGGTCCATAAATCCTCCGAAGAACTTTTCTCTCGAACACGCCAATTGCCGCCTCATCCTCTTTTGTCATTGTCCATGCTTCTGCGCCGTATAGCAGGACTGGGATGATAAGCGCAATTTTCGTTTTCCGAGAGAGGGCTCTGCTCTTGAACTCCTTATTGAGCCCGTAATAACATCGGTTTGCAAGAGTAATTCTACTTCGGATTTCCAGACTGGTGTTGTTGTCGCTGGTTATCGTCGTTCCGAGGTAGACAAATTCCTTAACAACCTTGAAGTTGTAGTCTCCCATTGCAACAGATTGTCCAAGCATAGACTCACTGCGCGATGATAGAAGGTACTTCGTCTTATCCTCATTTACCGCTAAGCCCATAAGTTTTGACTGCTCTGCAGAGATCTGCAGAAATGAGATCTGCAGAAATGACGGAGCAGGCGAACAATCGACGGCAGCAATTTGCTACATACATTGCATCCCAGAGAGCTCCTTAGACAGCAGTGAAAGCAGAAGCTGTTGCTGAAAGGGTGGCCCTGTGGCAACCAATAGTAGGACAGAACTGTCAAAAAAAATCGTGAAATTTTGTGAAAAAAATGGGTTTTGATTATCAAAAAGACGGTTAAAAAGGCGGATGGTGTGATCCAAATGGTCCGGAATTCCGCGAAATTGGCAAAAATTTCCATATAAGTTTGATTATGATGAAGATATAGTAGATGGCAACGTCGGACATGGAAATAGGAGGTTTAGATCGAATGGTCTAAAAATTAGAGAAATTTGCTCAAATTTGCCTTTGTGTTCAGACTACGATGAAGACACTGGGTGATATGGATGGTAAAGATCAAACTTTATAAAGAGTAACAATAAGATTAAAATGCTATTAAATTGCTATTAAAATGTGCTTCTATTTATGCATTCGCAAAAGATTTGCGATTTTAAACCGGTTTTTCGACCAAATTTGCTCTCCACATAGCAAAATTTTTGCGAATGCGAATACGGAGCATGTCTGTATGACTCCATATATAGTTCTTCGGTGTATTTAATAAAATATCGAACAAAAGAAACAGATATGACTGAAGTTACTTTAAGGGAGAATCACTTAATAAGCCGAAACGTTTTCTTTAAGGTTTGAGTTGGGCGTTTTTGGGCTTGCGGAGCTTTACCAGAACAATTGTGCTGCTTGGTCATAGACTGTGGTTAGCTGGAGTACCTGCAATTGTACGAACTTAATGGGTATTCAAAATTAAAACTCAACTAAAAATAGTTCATTGCAAATAGTTTTTACTGTTCGCTGGTGGCAAAATTCACTGCAAGTTGAAATCATTGCAACAGACTGCGCCAGTTTAGTTTGATTACAAAATTCTAAAAACGGATGCACTTTAGTTTTTATTTTTTTTTGCCAAGTGATAACCTCATCAGTTGAGTCGAGCCTCTGGCTGACATTCCGCCCCTGCCCTGCCTGGTCGGTCATACGTATCATCTCACCTCAGTTGAAAAATTATGGCGGGCTTAGTTTTTCCACAAAACAAACAAAAATACTGAAAAACTGCGAGTGTGTGTGAGTGTGGGTGGGTGGGCAGACAATTTTGCAAATGCGTTTAAGTGGCTCTAATGCCAGCGGGATGGGGGTAGGGCAGCACGTGGATAGCCATGGATATGGTTGGGAAATGGCCAGTCTGGCTGGGACTGGCGAAAATTATGCCAGTAGATGTAGTTGTGCGAGTCGCTCGTTTAGTAGCGATTTGGCGAGCTGAGATTTTGCAGGCCTATAAGTCTATTATGGTGAGTGGGTGGAGAGGGATATTGGTGGGGGTGTGTGTATGTAATGACGTTATGTCTATGACCTTGGCCATTGCAGCAGGAAGAGCAGAAATGTAGGTTAGTTGTGGGTTGTACAACAAATGAGAGCGATGGATTTAGATGGAAAGATATTTGAAAGTGTTTTTTAGATGAAATGCTTGGCTTATAATTTATGCGGTTAGTTTAGAAAAGGGGATAATTTTTCCCATTTGGTAGGTTAGTGTTAATCGTTTTTACATGTTCCCAACATAAGTTGACTTGACCACCCCTGAAAACCTAACCGGTCCTTCGATCCGGATCCTTCTGAACCTGAACCCGAAAGCCATTTCCTCCGCTAGATAAAAGGTTAGGCTTAAATAATGATATAAGTTACAGTTTTAAGATCTGCAACTGTTTTTTGCACTCTCAATAAGTGGCAATTAAACGGAATTTTTCCATAGCTTTCCAGTATGGGCATCCCTGCTTCAAACAATTAGATCCTTAAAGTTTTTATTTGATTTTTTAACATCAAACTTATGATTTCCTCATCTTTTGAAAAAATGAACAAAATTTTATTAACTCAATATTAATTAAAACGCATCAAAATGTAATGCAATTTGCAACAGCACATTATGCAACAGCTGTTGCCGTCGCTGCATAAAAACTCATATAAATATAAATTAATAATGTCACAAAACAAAATACAACAGCAACAACAACAAGACGAGCAATTGCATTAATTGAACAAACAACAAAGTGGGAAATGCGAATGCGTCTGGACAAGAACAAATGCAACTGGCAATATATGAATATGTATGATTGTCCAATGCCAATGCACTTTTCAACAGCATTCATATTGTGCAGACAGCACGAGGAGGGAAAAAAAAATTATCAACTGTCGCTTGATTAATTTGAATTAACCAAATTAAAAATGAAAACACAAGTCAATCAGCGAGTGCAACACCCAAAGTGAAAAGTGCTGGCACACACACAGAGAGAGGAGAGGAGGAAGCGGCTTACACAGGGAATGTCAATTTAATTGGAAAACCAACTTTAAAGCTCTCTCACAGCCTGTGATTTGTTTAATGAAAATTTCAATTTTATATTATTTTTTAGTACTTGTATTTAACTTTGTGTCGGGTGTGGTGCAGCGGTTAGTGTATGTGCCTGCTGTGCAAGAGGTTATGGGTTCGAAACCGTCTCGGGACATCTAATGAAAAAGTTTTTTCTTTAAAAACTTACTCGTTCACCTTAACTAGCTGTTAGCGTCAGCTGTGAAGTAACTAACTAGCCATAAAAAAGCTTCTCAAACTTTATACTTAGATCGGATTCGGCGCTAAACTGACGATCCCTTTCTCATGTTGGTAGACTAAAAGCACACAATTTTCCTAAATGAATTTATTTTGTTCCGATACAAATATCTAGACGAAGATCTGCATCAATCCTGTTACCGACCAACTTTGTACAGCAACAATATGGAAGTGAATTCATGGAGGAAGAACCTGCATTATTATACTCTGTACCAAAGGTACATAGAGTATAATAAGTTTGTGCAAAAGTATGTAACAGCCAGAAGGAAGTATCTCCGACCCCATAAAGTATATATATTCTTGATCAGCATCAACAGCCGAGTCGCTATAGCCATGACCGTCTGTCCGTCTGTCTGTCCGTATGAACGCACAGATCTCAGAGATGGTAAGAGATAGTGGTTTGACATGTATGGGACATATGCTTCTTTTATCTGCAGGCAGATCAAGTTTATTTTCAATTTTGGCCACGCCCCCTCCCGCCCCCGCAATATCAGAAAAACGTCATATCTCCCACAGTTCAATAGATAGAACCTTCTGGACATATATTCTAATCAAAATTATTTATCGATTTCCAAAAGGAATCATAAAGATCGGATCAACGGTTCTCGAGATATGATCAAAAGAGTGTATGCTGCAGCAGCGCATTAGCAGCGCTGTTTACCGCTGCCACTGCAGCATCAAAATTTTTGTTCGTTGGTACAGAGTATTATATAGTCGGGCTTGACCGACTTTCTTCCTTGTTTTTTTTACCTTTGCAGAGCGCATCGTGATTTTGGTCAGATGTTTGTAGCGCGACGAAGGAATCATAAGACATCTTCAACATTTCTTCAATTTTGCGGACGCAGATAACAACATTCTTCTCCATCGAAAGGTGTGGGACTCAGTTCGCGCAATAGTACGCTTATTAGAACCAGCTGAGGAGACCACACTAAACATTATGTCGAAAATCTAGTTTTGGGTGATTTTTATTCCATTTGGATTTACTGCTCGCTCGTTTTTGAAATAGAAAAGCGTGGGAAACCCATTTTTGATAACAATGCTTTTCTATTAGACATTTTTTTAGACCCAATGTATATATGACGTAATGCTAAGTCTTGAGCAAAAAAATCTTGTACCACACTTTTTTTTTACAAATATTTATGCTCAAATTTAGTCGGTTACTGAAAAATCACTGCTTGATAATGAATGCAGGTTTAATAATAGCTTATCTGAAAGCGCCGACGAAAATGGTGCATATGTGATGTTGCAAGAAAATATATTTGGTGATAAAAACACATCAGTTTTTTCAACAAATCAGCTGCTGAAGTTCATAAACATTTCTTTTCCACAGAAACGTATTTAACACAATGAAAACATTTTAAAGTTCTGAGAATTTTAAAGTTCTCAGAATTCAATGAGATTTCAAAAGTTATTCTTTCAGTTCCAGCTATGCAAATTAGCGTGGAACGCATATTCTATGGCGTGAAATTTATAATGCATCCGATTAAAAGTCATATGGACCCAACCACATTGAATGCAATTTTGTTACTGCTGAAACTCAAAAACAAGCAATACTCAAATGTATTTTAAAAATTGTCACCAGAGCTTGCTCGGCTGTTGTGGCTGGTGAGCATTCTGCGGTCGAAGCGTATTCGTTTGGGCTTCCTTCACGAGAAAAAGGAATATCTAGTAAATTTCTTGAAGGAAAATTCTTGAAGAAAAACTAATTTTTATAATAAACTTTCCATAAAATAACCAAAATAATGTCTTACAGTCGAATTAATATTTAAAAGAGTCATTCTGAAACTTAAACGCAGCTTTTAATATATGTATTTCATTTGATATTGGAGCATAATTGATCAACAATTTATCAGGAGAAATGCAACAGTTATTCAAATAAGCTTTTGGAACAAATTTTTTAGGAAATTTCAGGTTGCTCACTGAAGTAATCATATTTTTAATCCATATCCCAAGTTAAATATCTGTTTAACGAGCATTTAAAGTTTTTCTTGCTTGAGTGCTCTCACTTAAGTCGATTACTTTTCAAGCGGCCCATCTAGCTTGTGTCGTCGCCCCTGCGCTTGTGTAATTTGTGTTCTCCTGTCTCTGGCTAATCCTCCAGCTCTGATTGAATTTCCCGTTTTTGGCGTTGGCTCGTGGCAGAAACTAGCACTAAGGCCACTGCCCTGTCACCGTGGCTGTAACGTGCAACAACAAAGGCCTTGCCACACACAGATTTCCACCTCAGTCCAACAGCCGCGCTCCAGTGTCCAGTCAAATCGAAATCGTTGCGCTGTTTAGTGCGCACTTAATTGAATTTCGCGTGTGCCTGCCCAGCCAACTCTCTCTGTGAGTGTGTTGCATTGTCTAGGCCACAAACACTGCCAAGTGCATTTCGTGCAATTGGATAATTGCATTTGGTTTGCCGTTGTCGAGCATCCAGCGACAGATCCAACACCAACTGGGCAACAACAACAATATTGGCAAATTCTCACGTGTTGAGGTAAGCCACTCCCAGCTGGAGGTAATTGGTTAAAGGTGTCTTAATTAGCTGCAGCCTAAAAGTAGGCAACTATTTTTGCTTCAAGGAAAGTAGGGGCAATCGTTGAAGAAATTAAAAAGTGTTTGAAACGAAATAAAGTCAATGTATGGGGGGTTGCTGGAAATCTTTAAAAATGATCTATATTGAATTTTGTTTCGATTATATTATATTTTTTTTTTGGGGAACATGGGTTGGCACGCGCCGCAGACAAAAAAAAACCTTTGCATTTGCCAGAGCTAGAGATGGGCGTCCGGCGGTGGACCAGAATGACTTTACATCATTGTGATTGCTTGATATTATGTTAGAATTAAAGAACTAGACTATTTTTATATTATTTGCAATTTTAACAATCCTCGTCTTAGTAATCAGATGGGTATCGGGCGATATATTTGTCCCGCGACCATCTCTAATTTCTCTCTCTCAATATTGTGTATGTGGGAAAGGGAAGGGGAAAATGAGAGCGTCCCAGTTAGCTGAAAGAATCCAATTGGATCTAATGAGCTAGCCATAGCTGTTAGGTTTTGTATAGGATTTCGTTGTTGGAATTACTCAGACAATATATTTGCAGGTTTAATTCATTTAAAAGGTGGAATTTTTGGCGGGGCGGGGTCATCACACCCACAACGATCCAATATGAATCGTTAAATAAAAATTTGTCCTAAAATAGTGTTGGCTATCACTTTGCTGTGTAGTCGTTGCTCATATATACATACATCTACATACATATGTATGGGTTTTGCTGGCGCAGATTTTGAATTTTCGTTTGCTCATATCTTTACTACCGTTCCCGATCTTACTGGCAAACATTTTTATTAGAGAATAGAGAAGGTCAAACCTTATCTAAAATTGTGGGAGATATACGTTTTCCAAGGGGCGGGAGGGGCGTGTCGCATTATAACTACTCCTCAGAACATAAGCATTTAAATTACGGATCTGGGATCCGACTGTATCTAATCAAGAATATATATACTAGGTCGTTTTATTGATTATTATGTACTTTGGTACGAGGAGGGTGTTCAAAAAGTATCGCGAATTTTGTGTTTTTCAAAAAATTATTTATTTATGAATATCTATTTTGTCCCCTTCAAAGTAATCCCCATGAGATATTATACACTTGTGCCAACGGTTTTTCCAATCTTCGAAGCACTTCAAAAAATCATTTTTTTTATCTTGTTCAGCTCCTCCTTCGATGCCGTCTTTATCTCGTCAAGCGTAGCGTAACGTCGTCCTTTCATGGGCCTCTTCAGTTTAGGGGAACAAGAAAAAGTCACAGGGGGCAGATCTGGGGAATACGGTGGCTGCGGCATCATTAGTGTGTTGTTTTTGGCCAAAAGTCGCGCACAAGCAACGATGTGTGAGCAGGGGCGTTATCGTGGTGCAAAAGCCAATTTTTGTTCTTCCACAAATCCGGGCGTTTCTGGCGGATTGCTTCGCGCAAATTGCGCATAACTTGCAGGTAATATTCTCTATTGACCGTTCTTCCCGGTGGCAAGAACTCATGATGCACCACGCCCCTGCAATCGAAGAAAACTGTCAGCAAAACTTTCACATTCGACCGAACTTGGCGCTTTTTTCGGTCTTGGTTCGTGCGGCAGCTTCCATTGAGATGATTGAGCTTTGGTTTCCACGTCATAACCATAAACCCACGATTCGTCACCAGTTATGACCCTCTGAGCAAATTGGGTCGTCCGGACAGAGTTTAACATCTCATTAGCAATGTTCATGCGATGCTGTTTTTGGTCGCAATTGAGCAATTTTGGTACGAATTTCGCGGCGACCCGTCTCATGCCCAAATCATTGATAAAAATCGAATGGCACGAGCCAATCGATATGTTTAGGTCCTCAGCAACTTCTCTAACGGTGATTCGACGATTGGCCAATACCATTTTCTCCACTTCATTAATTTTTTCGTCTGTTGTTGAAGTGCTCGGGCGTCCGGCACGTCTTCGTCGTTCATCTTCTCGGCCTTCTGAGAACATTTTGTACCACCGATAAACGTTGCTTCGGTCCAAGGTAGCTTCCCCCCGTATGCCACAGTCAACATTCGGAATGCATCCGCGCACTTAATTTCGTTTTTCACACAAAATTTGATACAGGTTCTTTGATCATTTTTTGAATAGGTAAAAATCGGCGTACGGTTATCCCAAACAGAATGCCGGACGGTTAACGAAAACCCAAGCCGATGGCTGCCTGAAATCGCCTGGCGGTTGGCTGACATTTAATGAACAAATTCCGTTACTGATTTGCGGATCGGGCAGGCCATTGGTTAAAAGAAATGTGCTGGCCGACGGCTTTCCCAAAATCGACTGCCGTACGGCTGACATTTCCAGCACAGTTTCTGGTAATGCTGAACCGATCTGCCGGTCCCATGGTTACCCTAAACCGGCTGCCAGGTGGTTAATGGAAAAGGGCCTGGCCGATGGCCGTTCTAAAACTATCAGTCGGATGTCAGACACTTCATGTGCGAGCTTCAGTAGTTCTGGGCTTGATCTGCCAGTCCGATGGTTACCGCCGGATGGTTAACTATATTTGAATGAGCGTCCGGGGGTACTGTGCCGATCCGGTCACCTGACGGCTCGTTTTTGGCAACACCTGGCACAAAAAAAACACTACAAATACAAAAGGCTTGAAGCAATCCTGATTTGTGTGTTTTAGTCCGAAAAGGCTAGTTTCGAGCTTGGATTCGTATTTGAAAGCTCAATTTTTTTCGTATTGATTGCAGTTCGAGTATCGAACTCAATTTAATCTCGGACAAACTTGCACCAAGCTGATTTCAGGATCAAGTCATGTACGAATGACTAGCTCAAATCAATATCGAGACTTCTTGATTTGATCATACTAAGAGAGTTCGAGTTCGAATAACAAGCTAAAATCAATCCCGTGATTTATTGAATTAAGTCTTTATCGAGCTGAAATCAAGCTCTGCAGAGCTTAAGTGGGGATCAGGAAAAAAATTCTGGGCTTGAGCAATCCGTACTCAAGTAATCCTCCTCATACTTGGATTGAGAAAGTCCGGGATTGACTGACTTATGACATCGTTTGGGATTGATTTTAGCCCGAATATCTGGGATTGTTTTTTCTGTGTACTATTATCAACTCTACTATATACCTATCCTTATGTGATCAGTCTTTAAGAGAACCTAGCCAGAAGAAAAGATGCAGAGAAATCTATTATTTCTGGAGTCTGTAGATTTCCCGCAATCTTGTAACATTTGTAAAATGAAAGCCGCTTCTACGTGTAGTGACGTTTGATGAGTCTGCATTGATGTTGGGCCCATCTGAGGACTCCACCAACTGCAACTTTTTGAACTGATCAAAAAATCCCCCACGCCACGACAATTTCCTGTGGGCCCGATCACATTTCTAGTTACATTTCAATTGCAATTAAAATTAATTGTATGCTCAACTACATATGTGTATGACACATTACCAGCCAACTTATTAGCCCGGGGCAGACCACACATACACGCCGCAGCAGCAACAGCAGCAGCACCAAAAATGTTGTAGCTCCTGCCTAGCTGCAACATTTTAATTTATTTGAGTAAATTTGTTGAAAAAAAAATATTATGAATTTTATTTATGGCTCCGGCCGTGTGCCTCTGCCCTCTGCCCACACCACCCACCTCCCACAGGGTGAACCACAAGTGTTAGCATATCATGTTACAGACTATTTCCGCCAAATTTACACACGCAAAATAATTTAACAGAGGCTGAGGACACAGACCCAGCTGGGTGTCCCTCGACAAGCGGCGCCAATAAATTTCCATTTAGTCATCACCTGCGCCGTGGACCGACCGACCGACCGACCGACCGACCATGGGCATTCCATTAGAATTGTGAGAATTTGTAATTTTGCATAATTGTTATATTTGGAGTCCGACGGCCGCAAAACTCATTTGCCAAATGGAAAATTGCCATTTCGTAGCTAATGTTGCACATGCGGCTCCTCTGGACCCAGAGCCAAAGTTTTAGTGCCATCAGGCGAAAGGTAGGCAGAGGCTGGTAGAGGTTACTGGGGGCCCCCCGGTTGATGGGTGACTGGTTACTGGTGTTGTTAGTGAATTAATTTCCATTGCATAATTTATGTTGAATTATTTTGGCCATATTAAATAGGCACAAAATATGGTAAGAGGTCACTAGCAGTTGGAACTGTAATAGTAGAGAGCTTTGCGGTGGATTATATAGAGTGGAGTGCTTGGATATGCTGGCCCAGGGGTGTTATATTTCAAATCAAATCAAAATGCTATTTTTGAAATTGATTTTTGAATTTTTAATGCGGTTACTTTGGAATGTATGAAGAGTTGGGCTAAAAATTTGAAAAAAAATAGGGTGCTTTAGTATGAATTTAAAATAGATGATCCGGCTCGAAGGACCGGAACTATTTCTTTTAGAGTTATGCCTTTCCCTGCTGGAATTTCCCACAAATATTATTAACATTTGCAGAATACAAAGAGGCATTTTATCAGCTGTTGGTATCTCTGAGCTGTCACCCTCTGGTGTAGCCTTTCTTACCGCTTGCCCAACTTTCTTTATTGCATCCATGTCATTTCTCAACCCTCTATTCGTTATGCATTCCTCGACTAATTAAGCACTCAACTTGTGCCTAGCGCCAACTGGGCGCTTCTTTCTGATGCCAGTTCATCA
This sequence comes from Lordiphosa collinella, assembly GCA_018904265.1. Lineage (NCBI taxonomy): Eukaryota > Metazoa > Arthropoda > Insecta > Diptera > Drosophilidae > Lordiphosa > Lordiphosa collinella. Next base: position 18,988 of record JAEIFV010000979.1, on the reverse strand, counting down.
GCATCATCAACTCTTTGTTACAGTTACAGACTCTTTTGCGGCAAATGCAATTAATTTAAATCAATTGATTCGTTTGAGGACAATTTAATTGTATGCAGACTACAAAAACAGAGAAAACGATGCACGAGCAATGCAAAAGAAACTCAGAATCGGAACACAAATCGATTGTAGATTATTTGTCATAAGGCCCTGGTAATTGCCTTTAATTGAATCGAATTGAGTTTTGCGTTTTGAGGTGCATTAAAGGCACGACGCGACGTCGCGGCGGCAGCCCGCATTCAATTGAATTGTGCATTTAAATTACTTACAAGTTTTGCCAGCGTCTACGTGATTGGCAAGTAAATTAATAAAAATTACATGCAATTTAACAAAAAAAAAAAAAATCTGTTTCTTTTTTGTCTTCCTCAGCTCGGTCCTGCAGCTGCGGGCAGAGGAATGTTTTGTTATCAATGCCCGCCCGCCCTGCATCCCTGTGGACCGCATCCGCCACGATTGCCTACGCTGGACTATCCGTTTGCTGCCACGCATCCATGTGAGTATTCCGACAGTATACAACAGATGGGCTGCCAAAAGTGCAGTCGAGAATTCAATTTTAGATAAAAAGCCAATGATAATCGCTGTTTGCTTGTTGCCTGTGGATTATTTTTTGTATCTTTCGCATCTTTTGTATCTGGTAGTTACATTAACGAATTATTCTATTAGCGGCACGACGAGGGTTATGCCAAGGGCAGGGGAAGGGGGCAGAGTGGGAATCTCTCTGGCATATCAGATTACACGGGCGCACATGTCGAGAGTTTGTCTTTGCGCAGAAAGTTTGTGTCAGAGGGTAAGTGTGATGGGAGTTTGAGCCTTCTAAAAAGTGGTGGGCATTGCTACTGGATTTGGTTGTATGAACTTTGAGCAAGTAGGCATAGTATTGAAAGATTTGGGCTAGTGCTACTTTCTGGTAAGCAAAATGCTTAATTATTTGCTCACAAAATATTGACTAACTTTAATTTCTGCCTTAATTAATTATATCCGAATTTAACTAAACAAAGAAATAAATTTTCATTAAGGTTGTCTTTACTTCTCTTTGTGGAAAAATTGTCAAATTCTGAAGAACATTAAAACTCGCTTTTGGGAAAATAGTTCCAAAAATTTATGGAATTTTTTGGCCTTTTGGGTGTAGGCCCTTAGCGGTCAGTTGAACGCACGTTCATTCATGGACTAAGAAGCAGTGGTGGATACAAAAAGGTACCAGTCAGGGAACTTCCTTTAGATATTATTTTTTTAAATGTACTAAAGAAAATGTAAAAAAAAGAGGGCGAGAATCTAGTGATTTAGGAAATGTTTCGAGAGCAGATTGCTTGGCCTGAGCATTTAAAGTGCCAACAGAAATTATACGACCAAGTTTGGTTTCCTGAAGCATTGGTAGATTCTTGGCCAGTCGAATTTGGCTCACACACATCATGATCGAAAAATAGCCCTGCACCCAAGAGCAAGTCTATTCGACAAGGTTCGAGAAACTGCGGATCAGCAAGCGGTTAATTGGCTGGGCTATTCCATTCCTTGGCGTCTAAGCTATATTGTGGCTGCAAATTCATGTTGGGTTACTTGATAGCTTGCGTCTTGAGATTGCGCTACGATATCCACAGCATTGTTAGACTCCAGACAAGATGATCCAATCCCAGAAATTTGTGTGAGCGAAGGTCGAGAATTCAGCTGAAGTTGATCTGGCTCGCTGAACCCTTCTCCACAAGTTGCTGCTCAAAAATCGCCTTGATGTGTGCCAGAAAATCGAGGAAGATAAAGATCCGGCAGCCGAGGTCTGTTTATAGAGCATCCAAATGATGAACCATTTTCTTCAGCAAAATGGCGAACTGTTGTAGAATCAGCATTTAGTGAACGGCGTGCAGCCAACAGCTTCCGAGAATAGTGTGACTTGACCTTCACTTACAATTGGCCAAAATTATCCCCTGTATTTGAAGTGAAGTGAACGTGATAAATCAAACCTCTCCGTTGTATTTGAAAACACCAAGAGGTTGAATTTGGAAGCAGGGCTGCCAGCCGGTTATAAACCAAAGCGGTTTGAAACCTGAATTCGGAAAAGAAAATTGCCGTTTCCAAACCTGAACCAAACCATAATTTTCGGTTTAGTTCAAAAAATTATATAAATATCGGAATATATCAAAATTGTTGTTATCAGTTCAATATTGTCCTCGGTCTGATCAAAATACTCATAAATGCGCTCGATTTCTGATCATAGGTGATACTTTTGTCGGGAGAAAATGGTACCCAAGCCGCGACTCTTCTTAAAAAGCCGCTTTTAACGGGTTTTTTTTTATCAGTTTCGACTCATTTTCGAATCATTTTGCGAGTCTTTTTCGAGTCATAATTCAATTAATCACATTCGGTGGTGTCCTGGAAATCTCTAGAGATTTTGGCTGGTTGGTTAAATCGAGAAATCCGTCGGTGTCCCAGAACTTAGAGAGATTTTGCTTTCTTCGAAAGTCTAGTTAAAAGGTGTGTTTATACGATTATGGTCCTGCTACAAAAACAGTGATAAACTGCGAAGGTTCGTGAAGTCGCTTTTGGTTGGTTTGGGTATCGGTTGGTTTGGTCTCCTAACAAAATACAAGAGGTTTGAAACCAACCGAAAGAGATTTCTATGACACCGAGAATTGGTTTTGGGTTGGAATTTGGTTAGAAGAGATTTCTGGGACACCGCCGATTTTGAGCATATTCATAAGTAATTTTCGAATCTTCTTTCGTTAGGTATGAATCTCTTTTTAACACGCTTATATTAGATTCACGTGTATGTATGTTAATATTTAAGCGTGTTAAAAGTATGCTGCAACATTTTTAGTTCGATTTGCTATTAAAGCGTGTTTTTTAGTTTATTAAACTATATTTTTAACCACCAAAAGGGCTCGAAAAAGACTCATTAAGGTGATTTTTGTAAAAACGAATCTTGCAAATGCTGGGTGGGGTACGAGAAAACTCTAAGTCCTGCCGAAAGTACTATGGATTTCTATTTAAATTTTTAGAAAAATGTTTAGGGAAATGGCCTAAAAAAAGGTGATTTTTGGGAATTTAAAAAAAAAAAAATACTTTATCAATTATTTCAAAATTTTAAGAATATATTTATACATGTTTCAAGAATATACAGTGAGAATTTTTTGAAGAAAAAAATTAAATATTTTTTAAGTTATAGTCGATCTCCAACGGCGCGAAAAAAGGTCCTTCACTGCTGCGGCGGCCTCTCCGGATGAAATTTAAAAAAAAATTCTCGTTAAACTAGATAATATTGTCTGTACAATGACCTACGATAAAAAAAAAAAAAAATTGACAATATGGCGTTTTAAAAAAAAGTCGAATTTACCCAAAATTTTGGTCGTTTTTGGCCTGCCAAAATTCGATTTTTTTATCAGATCAAAAACCGATAGGTCTTTGTACGGAGAACTATATATAGAACATGTAAAAAAAAATTCGATAGTGATCGGATCATTTTTTTTGAGTAATCACTGCAGCAAATTCGGAAAATGCTGTTTCGAGAAAAAACGCGTTTAAAGATAAAATGATCGTCTCTCTAGCTGCCGAGCGGCTGCTCTTTAAATTGCTATAACTCAAAAACTATTTGAGATATCGATTTGAAATTTTTAATATGTTATTTTTAAAGGTGTAATCTACCGAAATATGAAAAAAAAATGATTTTTTTGAAATTTCACACTAGGTGTGCCCCTTAAAATAAGAAAGACAAGCACCTCAATCATCATTTTTTTATTCTTGATTCCACGTTTGAAAGGTGACGAAAACTATCTCCGTGATTTTGACGCTTACAAAAGTATTTATAAAAATTAAACGATAAATGACATCAAAAAAGCCTTCGATGGCACTGATAAAAATCCGTCTAAAACATGGGATGAACCAAAACCTTCCTCCTAAAACATCGAAAATAAAACTTCGGAACAAAAAAAACCCTGGTAAAATGTAATTTTGGGAGACTTTTTAGGAATCACCTCCCCGCAAAGCCAGCACAGGCGCTCGAGATAACGTGCATATGAGATTTTTGATGGTTTCAGTATTTCCAGACTTCTCAAATTGCCTGCAGTTGCTGTCGTTAGTGAGATGCCGTGTCTGCCTGCGTATGCGGCCTTCTGCTGCGGAAAAGGTGTACAAGATAATGGATTAGCTTGTCTTTCCGTTGCTTGCACTTGATTTGTAATATCCTGCATGTTGTTGGATTTTATGTTCTGCAATATATCCGAGATATTGCCAATTTCTCTTGGTTGCTGTTCAGAGTTGTTAAGATAAGTCCACTTCCTCTTTTCGATCTTTCGTCAGTCTTACGACATTTTAAGGCAAAACCTCTGCTGTCTCGTTTATTGCCTATGCCTTGGTGACTTCGGCACGCTAAATGCATCTAGTTCTAGTGCTTTACCGCCCTTCGATACCTTTCTAGAACTGAGCATGGACGATGCATAGATGCTATTGCTGCTTGCTGTCTTTTGCGGCATATTGACGCGTAATGGCGAATAGATCCGCCTGAAATACGACCGCTTTCTCTCAGGTCCCTTAGTCCCCCTCGAGTTTAAGTCCATCTGTGTAGATATTGATGCTGGAAGTATGGTACCACGCCTGATTCCAGTCGTCTGACCAATATTGGCTTTCAAGTCAGTTCTCGGTATTACATAGTCAGAGGATCTGGCAACTTCTACTACTTAAGATAGCGCGGTTGTTTGCGTTTGGATGTCTTGGTGTTTTACAACAAGTTTGTCTCGAACCCCCCCCCCCCTTGTCCTCTCTCCAAACTTCAATATGCTTAGTGTGTGACGTTTTTTCTTTACACACTATAAGTAAGGCCTATCCACTACATTTAGTTTTCAGCTCAACGCCATGCGGGCTTATTGCACTGGGCGTTTCTTGCATATTTCTTTTCTTAATTTCGATCCAAAAAATTAGTGTCGAAATTCACACATGTTGGCTAAACATGCTTTTAAAGCAAAAAAAAACAGGGCAGAGCCACTAAGCAATTTGATTTACCAAAGCCCTTCTTCCTTCCTTTGCTCTTCATAAACTTTGCCTTCGCCTGACTCTGCTGTCAGAATCGAAGACACAGCACGAGCTACATATAATTGAATAAAAAATAAAAAAAAAAAAAAAAATGCGCCAACTCAATCGATATTCGGTATGGAGCAAAAGGAGTGGCCAAAAGGCAAAGCCAAGCAAACGTGAACGTGTCGAAAAGTGAGAGATTCAAACTGAAATTGGTTGGTTTTTTTTTTTTTTTGTATTTTTTGGATTTCATTTCAGGCAATTATCGCGGGCCAAAGCGTTAATGCTTTGGCATGCAAATTTTCTTAACGCTCGCTGCGGAATGTGCGAAAGTGTCGCCCATTTGGGTGGGGGGTTCCCCCACCTCCAGCTAGCATTTATCAAAATCAAAGCTTCGGCTGCCGACGACGATGAAATAGTTGATTGATTTTTGAGACTATAAAAGGCACCGCCAAAGTGTCGAATAAATTGCAGTGCATTTAATGGGATTAGGCCCAACTCCGCTTGCCGCAGGAAAGACTTCCCCCTCGCTTGGCACGTAGTTATGTAGTTGCGGAAGCTATGCACGTCTCTCTTGGTCTGTTTGGTGTTCTAATCCTAATCGGGTGCAAATTCTATTTACTCTTGACTTATTCAATATGACAAGATGATGTCTGGAACTTATGCTTTATGCTGTGGACGATGGAGCAGGTGTCGGTAATGAGGGATGAAGGTATGAAGTGGTTTGCTGTTGCTTAAGTGAAGTTACTAACTTTTGATGCAACTCTCAAGTAGCAACTGCTATCAGCGAAAATGGTAAATACCAAGTGTTCTCTTTTTTCCTTTTATTAAATTTAAAATTATTTCATTTATTTTCATCTACCAGCCTGTTTGGTCCTTCGATCAAATTCCTTTGCTGAAAGCCAGCTGTTGCCAAAAATTGCTGGCTAATTGAATTTTCTAGCAGGCAGCGCCATTTTGTATGCCATAAAATATTTTATAAACTGCCTTTGAGCCCTTGGAAGAGGCAGCCAGGAGTTGGGTCGGAGGACCGAGGCCGAGGCGTTGACAGCCGCACTTGACCCCTTTGGAAAAATATGCAAAGGCAAAGGACCAGGCCAAAAGCAAAATGTAAAACCAAAGTCGAAAGTTTCCAGACCTTTTCTGTGTGTGTGTGTGTGTGTGTGCACTCCGTTCGCCTTTTGCTGTAAAATTAATTTTCAATTTGATTTTAAATAAATAATTAGGCTAGCAAATTGCAAAATTTAATTTTAATTTCTTCTTTGCCAAAAGCTTACCCTCTGCTCTCTCTCTCTCTGTCTCTCGCTGTGTGTGTTGCTGTCTCTTTTGTGCTTTTTTAGTGGCTTGTGTCAACTTTTTTTTCTTCTTCGCTCTAATCCGATTAGCTGAAATGTTGTTACATGGCATTCATTTGCGCCCCGCCCCGGTCTGAAGGTCGTCGTCCCATCCCCCCGCTTTTCCCCCAGGAGATTCCCCATAATGCGCACTAATGTTGTTTGCCTCGTTTGCTTTTTGCAACGGCAGCTTATCAAAGTGTCGCTATGTTTCTGGGTATCTATTAATATTTAATTATGAAAATAATTAGAATTTGTTTTCAGAGAGTCAGGTAAAATGGACAGAATTTTCTTTTAATGAATCCCAACCAAAAAAAAAAAAAAAGAAAACTGGGCCAATCATTGAAAGGGGTTGAGGCTGCTAGTTTGGGAGGAAGAGAAGGTTCACTGGATTGTGCTGTTTCTTTATACACTATCGACCGATTTATATGGATTTTGTTTAGAAATGTTAAATATAAATGTACACACCTGATCATATTAATAGGTACACACTGGAATTTTTTTAATTATAGATGGTTTTTTCGTACTTTTTAGTGTTGACAACTTTTTAATTTTTGGTTTATTGTTGTTGTCAATGTCTGGCCACACTGTGACAAAGAGTTGAAAGAAAGCTACCCCGAATATCAAGCTTTTCTATAAATGGACTCGCAACATAATAGGTACAGTCTCCGTTTCTCACAAGTATCAAGTGAATAATTTTGTAATCAGTGATCTTTTTTGTAACTAAAGGTAAATTAAGTATAGCTCCTGTCAATAAAGAGAATTCAATAATTATTTTTTTTAGAAAAAATGGGTCGAAATTCTCATTGTACTAAAGAAGAAGCTCGATTGGTTCTTAGTCTGAAAAAAGAAGGCAAATCTTTACGAGCCATCGCCAAATTAATGAAGATGTCTCATAATTTTCTTAAAAATGCATTAGAAAGAAAAACAAGACAGGAAACCCGTGGAAGACCACAAAAAAACAACAGAAACCCTTGACCACTACATAGTAACTTTGAGCAAAAAGGACCCATTTAAGTCATCTAAGGCTATTGCAGCCGAAATTGGGAATTCAGTTAGTGCTCCAACTATCCGAAGACGACTACAAGATGCCAACCTACCATGAAGAATTGCCAGAAAAGTCCCACTTATGCGCAAAAATAATATCACCATGAGGCAAAATTTTGCAAGGGACCACAAAGACTGGGTAGGATGCACCGGGGAGAAAAATTGAGAAACATATTATGAAGCGATGAAACCAAGATTAATTTGTTTGGGAATGACTGTGAAAGGAATGATCGACGCCCTAATAGAAAGGAATTCCATCCACGATTTACAAAAAAAACAGTCAAACATGGAGGTGGCAATATTTCTGGTACGGCGTAGGTCCAATTTATCAGACTACGAACAAAATGAATGCTGAAGAGTACAAATCCATATTGGAAACAGTTATGGTACCGTATGCTGAGGAAAATATGCCATTACGTTGGGTATTTCAGCAAGATAATGATCCTAAACACACATCAAGGCTGTTATCTAAATTTTTCGAGGACCAAAAAAGTTGACGTTCTGACCGAGTGGCTTCAAGCCAATTCCCCTTTTTTACAGACCTTTTCATAATGCCCTGATTGAAAATTTGTGGAGGGATGTCATTAAGACAAAAAGTTTTCCACTTTAACTTTTTCGGCCGATCTTCTCTTTTGATAAAACTTTGTTTTCATAAAAACAAAAAAATTTTCTCACTTGTTTTCGGCCGTCGTCCTTGGGAGCTATATGCTATAGTCTCGTTTCAACAATCTTTGGAAATTGTGTAAAAGTATAAGATTAAGTGTATGCCAATAAGGACGTTTTCATTAAAAACAAAAAGTTTTCTCACTAGACTGTGCGCTCGGTCGTCTATGGCAGCTATTCTTTCTTCGATCGACTGTGATCTGGAAGGGATAGTAAAGCTAAGAAATACGGACTTTGAGGCGTTTTCATTAAAAACAAAAGTTTTTCTTTAAGACTAGTTTTTCAACCGTCATTCCTGCGCTTTTAGTCTCGTCCTCCGGTTCCGAGTGTCACGTATTTTCCAAAGACTTTGTGCAAAGTTTGGTGGAGGATAAGCTTTTAAAACGACGGAGGGAGGTAGCGTAGAACCAGCGGACAGACGGACAAGGCTAAATCAACTCAGCTCGTTCGTGCTGTCAGGATATATTACTATGTGTCGAGGTGCTTCCTTCTATGCGTTACAAACATCCGGGTTTTATAATACCCTCTCAAGGGTATAAAAAATTATGGAAGGTGTCCAAAAACTGTGGTATGAGACAACAGTAAGAGACCTGCTAGTCTCTTATTAAAAGTATGCCAAAAAGAATAGCAGTAGTGGCCAAAAATAGAGGTGGATACACTGGATACTAAGTAAGAAAATACTAATTTACCTAAAAAGAACACAAAATGGAAATTAACATTTTTATCTTACCAACAATGAAGTGTACCTATTATTATGATCACACTGAAAACGTATCTGAAACACAAAATGATCTCTTTTGGCAAAACAAAGTTAAGAGTATAAAGGTCGTTTAAACAGTCATAAAGTACTAAAACGCTTGGCACGGCGTTGTTGTTCGAAACTTAATAAAAATAGTTTCATTAAAAACAACAAAAAACTCCTGTTTTAGTATATACAAATTTTGGTCTTTGTTCCAGAGCGGCGGCCGTTGGTTGCACCTGAGTCTAAAGTCCAAAACGGAGGCCACACACTTACAAAGGGAATGGCTGTCTTAAGCTGTCTTTTGGTGTTTTTGCGCGCAAAAGCTGCCTTTGGAATTCCAAATGGCTTTGCCGTCGCAGGCATGGAGAGACTGCTGTTTGGACGACATTTCAGGCTCAAGATCGCTGATGAGTGAGGTTGGTCCCTCATGAAACGTCGTCCGATCAATCTGAAGCCTCCTTTGTTGTGTTGTGTGCCTCTGTTTAAAGTTATGTCAATAACATAGCAAGACCTCGAGCCTGTAAAAACTACAAGTTAAGAGTATAAGGTCGTTTAAACAGTCATAAAGATAGTAAGAATATTTAATGTTGAAAGTATGAATTATAAAAAAAAAAAAAAAAAATATAAAAAAAAATTTTTATTTTTATTTTTTTTTTTTTTTTATCAAAAATTAAAATTATTTTTTTTTGGAAAAAGAAAAGAAAATTTATAAAAAAAATAATTTTTTGGTGGAAAAAATAAAAATATTGGGGGTGGTGGGGGGGGGGGGGGGGGGGAGGGGGTTGGTGGTGGGGGGGGGGGGGGGGGGGTTTTGGTTTGGGGAGTTATGGTGTTTGGTTTGGGGGTGGTGGTGGTGGGGGGACAATACCAAACACCCCACCCCTCCTCTTTTTTGTGTTTATTTTAAAATTTTATTTTATTTTTTACTTACCCTGTTTGGGGACTTCGAACTCGGGACCTCGAAAGCCTGCACTCATTGACACCACCGCTCAGCCAACGACACCACATCTCTGATGTTTACCGCGGCGCTTAGAGTCGTATTATAAAAGACGTGTGCCAGTGCCAACCAATGCGAAAAGCGAGAGGAAAAAACAGTTCTCATTTTGTTGCTCGCGCTCTCCGTTTTTCGGCTCCCCTCACTTCCCCAGCTATCAAGCTCAAAGTCGAGAACGATTTTGTTCTTGGATCCAAGAAGATTTATTTTTAAAAAAACCAACATGAAAAATACTAAAACCAAGAAGAATTCGTTTTCGCCGATTCGTTCTTCATTTCTCTGGATATAGTGGTTGTTCATTTCACTGAATTTGTTCACTTGTTCTTTTTTTCAAAATGATTAAGCTCGCTCAAATTGTTTAGTTTTTCAGCTGTTCAGTAGTTCAGTTGTTCACTTGCGATAAGCGATCATTCGGATTAGTTTTAATCCTTCGTTGCTGGTCACAATGCGGAATGTTGGCTATTTGTTAGCCAACTTTAAAATGGTTGTTGTTTTTTTATGAAAGATTTTTAATAAAAAAACGGTTGGGACTGCCACATCTGCAATTTGCTTACATTGAACAAACAGACAGTCGAGCAAAAATCAGCTAAACAATCACCGAACTGAGTGAACAAGTCACTGGGCAACTCTCTCGTGAACAACTCACAGAGCAAAGAGAAACTGAACAAAAGCGACTGAACAACTCTCACTCAACATCTCACAAGCCAAGAGCGACTGAACAAAAGAGAGTGAATAACTCTTACTGAACAATTAAAGAATAACATGATCAACTCAATTTTGTTCAATCCTCATGAACTCATAAGTTTCTGATATTAACAGGAACTTTTATTGCATCATAAGCTCCAGTATATTGAAGGGTTGGCGGCGATTGTAGATGACTTTTTGTGATGTATATTTTGACATTTTTATACGCTTTTTCTGGGGTTCCCTTTTCACTTTTGATTTGGCACACTTTAATATTATCTTAAGGTACTATTTCCTAATTTCAAAAAAAACTACACAAAAATAGCTCGATTTTCTTAAGCGAAGAACACTACCGAAACCGAAAATCGTTTCTTCAGTGAGTTTTTGCTCAATTTTCTCGAGCTCCTGTACTAAGAAACCAGATCTGTTTCTTTTCTAACATATTTCCTGCTTGGATAATCACTTCCCCTACTCTTTGATCTCTTATATTTTTGAAACCATATCTCAGGCATTTACAAACGAAATCAAAAAGCTTAAAATTTGCATAGGCTAATTTAATTTAGTTTTCTTGTTTTCCCATGCTCATGATTCCGATTTGTGATTCCTTGGGCTCGACAACCCGACACCAAACCAGCCGCTTCTCAATTGCTAAACTAATTTAAAACATTTTTCAACGCGTGCCGAGACTTTTTGAGTAACTGAAATTGAAACCGTGACATTTTCTAAAAGGGGAGCGTGGACAGAGATGTGTGTAAGAAACTGTATCAAAATGTTAATTCTATGCGAAACAAAAAAAAAAATCGAATAAGAATTGATTTTTTCAAGTGAGAGACAGAGCAACACAGACGTTGCCTGTCTGTCTGTCTGTCTGTCTGCCTGATTGCCAGGGGAAGACCAAAAATCCCTTAATGATGGTTTCCGCTTGTTATGCCAAATGTTTAAAAATTGAATTATCTCCCATTACCGGCGCAGCTAACGAACAGACTGAGGGGCGGAACAGAGACAGAGACACTGTGTGAGTGAGAGAGAGAGAGACAGAAAGATGGAGCTACTCAGCTTGTCTGTGCGCCCCTTGCGTACTTTTTGAATCAATTTGCCAACAAGGATTTGTTAATCCTGTCTTCCTGACAAGTGCGGTTAGTTGAGTTGTTGTTGCTGTTGCTGCTGCTCCTGCCTGACGTTTGATGTTGCTGAGGGAGGCTGAAGCTTTCAGCATGAAATTCTTGGCCGAGAGTTTGCAGCTTTTCGGTGCGCTTTGGGATTTGCACTCGAAACCTAATTGTGCTAATTGCCCTGCTGCTGCTGCTGCTGCTGCTACTCCGGTAGCTGAAACGAGGAACGTTTTGTGGGGCCCTGACCAAAAACTTGCTAATTTGCATTTCCAGCAATTATTGGCTAGCAAAAAAATTCGATTAGCAAAGAGCAAATTGTGCACATGGCACATGCTGAAGTTTTGGAATTTTAGGCTCGAAAATGGATTGAGTGCCAGTTAAAAGACACTGAGAGAAACAAAAAAAAACTGTAGATATGAAGCTGAATTAATCTTTAAAAGCAATTAGCAGAAAATTCCAGAAAGCAGGCTAATTTTGAGTGGATCGGTGAGGGGCTTGGTAGTTGTGGAAGAAAAAGGGTCTTAGGCATATCAACTCAGACTTCAAGCTTTACAAACATAACTCCCTCTTGAATTGCCATCAAAGTATACTTACTGTCCACACTCTCAACAGTCCGAAACGAACAGTGTATTCCCGCTTAGCTTAGTGTTACTTATGTATGCTCCCACACCTCTTGTCCAATGCACCATGTCTGTGTCTGTGTGTACTCGCCACCAACTTCAATTATGCAGCTAATGTACAACACTTTAGTTTAGCTAATGCTCCTGCTCTTACTTGTCGGTTTTGCTTCTGCTCCTTCTTACAGATACCAGCTACTCGTATCATCCTGCCATACACGATGAGACCTTTGTCCGTCGCAAGTAGCGACGAAAGAAATCATTACCTTCACACTGCAACAGGTAAACCAAAAAATAAAGAAGGCAAAAAAAAATGTTAATTTTAATGCGCTCATCCCCAAATAGCTGGAGGAGCTGAACGGCATTGCCCCAAACCCATTATCCGGATGTGTTTACGCGCGGAATCACAGCCGCATCGTGTACAGGTAAATTAGATATTTGTGATTTTGTTCTAACAAATTATGCAAAATTTAAAGAGAAAAAGGTTGAACAGAAAAGTATCATATTTCCGACGGTCACAGTCAAAGTCAGCTTGTTTAATAATGCATATATGACAAAACCCCTCGCCACAATAAATTTACAGCTCAAAAAAAAAAAATAATATTCTATATGCATTTTCAATGACGTCAAATACAGTTCTTTGCGAAGCTTCGCGAGGCGGATTCAGGGCAAAAATTTGTTCTTTCATTTCTTCTTTTTCTTGGTTGTTCATGATAAATCAATTTGTTACCAATGCTGTTAGATGCGGGAGGCCACATAGAATACAGGGTTGCTGATGATGATTATGGGGGCAGACCCGACTAAAGTGGTTAATGGGGGAAATAAAGAATGCCAGTTAGTGGTCTGAAGAATTCTTTGTATAATATAGCTTTTTCTTACGAATTAAAAAAATAGGGGAAGTTAACTTCGGCTCGGCCGAAGATTTGTATACCCTTGCAGCTTCCATTGAAAACAAAAAAAGTTTTTCAAACTTAGACTACTTTTTGGACCTTACTTTTCTATGGATCTATACTATATAGATGTCTGATTTCGACCAAACTTGATGAAATCATGGAAAAGCATAATACACTGTAAATTTGGAGGCGATCCCATTTAAAACAAAAAAGTTTTTCTCACTAGAATTTCTTTTTCGACCGATCATTCATACTGCAGATATATGCTATAGTCATCCGATTTTGATAAAACTTTGTAGAAATATGTTAAAGGATATAAAATAAGAATATGCCAATAAAAAGTAAGTTTTCATTAAGAACAAAAAAGTTTTCCTCACTCGAACTAATTTTTCGACCGATTGTTCCTATGGGAGCTATATGCTATAGTCCCCCGATTTCGACCAAACTTTGAAGAATTGTGTAAATGTATATAAAATAAGTGTATGCCAATGATAAGGACGTTTTCATTAAAAACAAAAAAGTTTTTCTCACTAAAACTAGTTTTTCGACCGATCGTTCCTATGGCAGCTATATGCTATAGTGATCCGATCCGGCCGGTTCCGACAAATGTGCAGCCTATTTGTACCACAAGACTTCTTGCAAAGTTTGGTGAGGATAGCTTTAAGACTGACGGAGGAGATAGCACTGAAACAGACAGACGGACGGACGAACAGACAGACGGACAAGGCTAAATCAACTCAGCTCGTCATGCTGATCAAGAATATATATACTTTATGTGGTCGGAGATGCTTCCTTCTATACGTTACAAACATCCGGACAATTTATAATACCCTCTGCAAAGGTATAAAAATAGGGGAAAGTTCGGCCGAGCCGAAGTTTTGTATACCCTTGCAGCTTCCATTGAAAACAAAAAAGTGTTTCTAACTAAGACTACTTTTTGGACCTTACTTTTCTATGGATCTATACTATATAGATGTCTGATTTCGACCAAACTTGGTGAAATCATGGAAAAGCATAATACACTGTTAAATACGAAATTTGGAGGCGATCCCATTTAAAACAAAAAAGTTTTTCTCACTAGAACTTCTTTTTCGACCGATCATTCATACTGCAGATATATGCTATAGTCATCCGATTTTGATAAAACTTTGTAGAAATATGTTAAAGTATATAAAATAAGAATATGCCAATAAAAAGGAAGTTTTCATTAAAAACAAAAAAGTTTTCCTCACTCGAATTAGTTTTTCGACCGATTGTTCCTATAGGAGCTATATGCTATAGTCATCCGATTTCGACCAAATTTTGTAGAATTGTGTAAAGTATATAAGAGGTGTATACCAATAATAAGGGCGCTTTCATTAAAAACAAAAAAGTTTTTCTCACTAAGACTAGTTTTTCGACCGATCGTTCCCATGGCAGCTATATGCTATAGTCATCCGATTCGACCGGTTCCGATAAATGTTCAGCGTGTTTGTGAGTTTGGTGAGGATAGCTTTAAAACTGATGGAGGAGATAGCATAGAAACAGACAGACGGGCAAGGCTAAATGAACTCAACTCGTCATGCTGATCAAGAATATATATACTTTATGTGGTCGGAGATGCTTCCTTCTATGCGTTACAAACATCCGGACAATTTTATAATACCCTCTGCAAGGGTATAACAATTGCGGTCAGTCAGCCAAAGCGGGACTCCTTTTCGTATTTCGTTCATGAATTTTTCTTCACAAAAAACAAGTCCGACGTTCCGGCAAAACACCAGCTCTGAATACTTTTTTTACATTACTACAAGGCCCGTCCGTTTAAAAGCAGAACAGATGCTTTGGAATGCTGCTTTGAAATTCCCAAACAGTTATATGTCTGCTGGCCTGAAACCTCAGCTTCTGCTCTTATGATAGTACCGGGAGGTTCTTAATTCTCCTGTTATTAAGTTGAAGCCGACCCCCTTTGTCAGGGCTGTTTGATATTAAAGTTATGTGAGCTTAACTTGACCTCCTTGAGCTAAGTTGGAATATTATAAATGTCTTAAGATCAGTCATTTGTACTTAGCAAATGATCTGAAAAATGTTACCAAAATTGTTAAAACTGAACCCAATGTGTTTCCAAAATATGACCGCGATGTTCCCAGCAATATAATGCCGAGATATTCCAAAGTTGTTCCCAAAAATGTTTTCAAAAAGAGCATCAATTGGTCTTAAGACTTTACCGAAATGTTTCTAAACATCAAACATCAAAACGATGTGAAGATCGAACAACGGGTCTTAGAATTTTTTGTTAAAACCAGACACCGAAAAAGCAAATTTATCTCTTTTGAACAATGAATGGTCTTATACCCTTGCAGAGGGTATAATAGTGTCGGGATGTTTGTAACGCATAGAGGAAGCATCTCCGACCTTTATAAAGTATATATTGCTTGATCAGCATGACGAGCTGAGTTGGTTTAGCCTTGTCCGTCGTGTTTCTAGGTATCTCGTCCGTCAGTTTAAAAGCTATCTGCACCTCACCAAACTTTGCTGGAAGTCTTTTGGTCCAATACGCTGCACATTTGTCGGATCCGGCCGGATCGGATAACTATAGCATATAGCTGCCATAGGAACGATCAGTTGAGAAACTAATTTAGAGAGAAAAACCTTTTTTGTTTTTAATGGAAACGCCTCCAAAGTACATATTTCTTGGTTTACTATCCCTTCCCATGATTTCACTAAGTTTGGTCGAAATCGGATGACTATAACATATAGCTCCCATAGAACGATCGGTCGAAAAACTAGTTCTAGTGAGGAACACTTTTTTGTTTTTAATGAAAAGCGTCCTTATCATTGGCATACACTAGGTATATATACTTTTAAAATTTGGACAGCATTTCTACAAAGTTTTGGTCAAAATCAGATGACTATAGCATATAGCTCACCAAAAGTAACGATCATGATCGGTCGAAAAGTAGTTCAAGTTAGAAAACTTTTTGTGTTTAAGGGGGATCGCCTCCAAATTTCGCAATTAACAGTGTAGTATGCTTTTTCATGATTTCACCAAGTTTAATCGAAATCAGACGTCTTTATAATATGGATCCCATGAAAAGTTATGTCAAAAAATATAGTCTTAGAAAAACTTTTTTGTTTTTCAATGGAGGCTACGAGGTATACAAAACTTCGTGGCCGAGCCGAAGTTAACTCCCCCTATTTTAAAAGCGTGGATTCCCCTTCTTTTGATACTTTTTGTTCCTAGACACCCAACAATTTCAACGCTACATAAATATTTAGTGAGAGTTAAATTTTTGATGGGGCAGGAATCCTCAGACCAGTCTTGATGGATCGTCAAATTCTAAATACTCTAAAAGATGTATAAATAAGGAATATTGACAAATAAATAAAATACTGTCATCATCTAATTAATCATATCGACACAATAGTCGAGCAATCAAAGCGGTTTCTTGTAAGTCATTACTACTTCGGCGTTTAATAGCTAATCGCGATAGTACATAATTTACCAACCACTGAAGCTTAAAAAAGACTAAAAAAACCAACAGGAAAGAAAGAAGAAGGGTATAAAATAAATGTGTACATCCAATTACGGCTGCGTAGATACTAATGCAAATGAAGAAAATAATTTCTGAAGCGACAACAAGCACAAGAAAACGAATGAAAAAAGCCGGTTATCGCCTGGTGCTGAAATGCTTTTTCGTAGCTGTCAAATACGCAAATCATTCGGAGCACAACAACAATTTGTACGCATTCAAACGCATCCCAGGAATTTGTTGTTAATTATAATTACTGCAAACCATAGGAGAACAAAAATTATTGTTTTCACATTAAGTTATACATAGCAGGCCCTACACGCCGCGCTTACATGAGGTTGGCGTAAAACAACATCTAATGCGTGATAATTATAGGCAGTGGGCATCATGGTATAAAATTATCAAAATTTCCATCAACTCTACAAAGAAGAAGCTAGACCCAGTATTGGTCAGGGTGCAGCTGCTTATACTCAAAATTTAAAAATTCTCAAGAGTCTGGATATTCATTAATGAAACTGTCAATATCTGTAAAAATCAATAACAAATCTCACTCTGACAAACCAACACTGGCAATGAAATCAAATTTCGTACTCATTTCACAATCAATATCACTTATCGAAAATCTCTGCCTAGCTGAACTTCAAAGTACTTTATCCCTGTCGACCAGGTAAACTTTTTCCATCCGTTGCCGATTTCAGTTTAGGGTTCCAGCCACTTTCAAATCCAGCTCTAAGCCACACCGTTGGTGGGGACGGAGAGGGGATACATTAAGTAAATGATTTTTTGCGCCGGACGGGCAAGGGAAACAACAAAGGAATCAGTTACCGAGCCGAGCGAACGCGCCAACGAAGTACATAATAAATTTTATTATAAGGCCATTTCCGCTTTTTTCGTTGTGTCAAAATGCGGTCGCCCTCATCAAATATATTTTTGGCATTCATTCATTATCGAAATCGGAGCTAAGTCTGCAGCGCATTTGCCTAAATTTTTACGTATTTTGAAGTGGCATTTTAAAGACCTGTTTCTAGTGCTAAATTTCGGACTTTGACAGCTACAAGGGAGGGAGTAATTAGGTTGATTGTAATTTGTTAGTTTGACAAATACACGTGTTTTGTCAAGTATATTATTGGACAAGTTAAACATATAACTTTATTTATTATTTTTATTCTTATTGAATTGAAATATCAGACACACGCCTGGAACCAATAGAAAGGGCGGAAACTTGTCATGCTAATTGTGCCGGAAATAGCTGGACATCACCTAACCTAACGTCACCAAAGTGTTTTAATAGCCTACTTACCAGAGTACAACGTGTCTAAATTATTTTCATCTCATTAGTTCTATTTTTCATAACGTGCTCAGTGCCATGAAACCACCACACCCACATCGCAGGCAGGAAACAGCAACGTCATCTCACTTTTGCACTTTGTGAAGTAGATTCGCTATTGTCAGGAGTTCCGTGCTTTCTAATCCGATAATCACCAGCTCGAAAGAATATGTGAAATTTTTGAGCTAATGATTTGCAAAAATACGCTTCAGACCACAATTTTGCATGCCAGATGGGGGGCATCACCATGAAGCTCGGGCGATCGTTGCCTGTGTGGCGTTGATAGTGGGTAATTTTCAGAGTGGGTGGGAAGTAATTTTGGACACAATTATTGTGGAAAATTTGGAATGAATGCGGAATATTGATTTTTACAGGAAGAGAGGAAGAAGGTGGAATAAAAACCAAAATAACCAATAAAAAGAATGCAAGGCTCAGGAAAAAGACAAGACATCTTAAGTAAGTGAACTTAATACTTAAGTGTGATAATAAAACTGAATAACCAGTGGCTGATAGCCACGCGATCAAGGATTGATTATAATTCAATAATCAACAAAAATCAGCAAGGGCCACATATAGACGGCAACGTGGTTGTGGCAGCTAAAATGTAATTAAGGTATCAAGCACCTTTGCAAAAACTGAATTTGCTTAATTAAATGAACTTTAAATGATGACAAACATTGATCTATGCGAATTGAAAACATCGTTTGCCCCAGATTTTTGGATTGAATATCGTATAATTATGTAAGCGTATCTGCCTCTGCCCTTAGAAAATCCACACTTGCCCCAACTCATTATCTACGTCTCATATTTTTAATTAACTTTATGCTTTATGCCTCTAATTCGATTAGAATTAATGTTTCTACCGCCTGACAAAGTCTGCCACCATAGCAATTCCACCAAGCCACACCCCCTCTGAAGGTGCGGAAACATAAAACACATGCTGAAATATAATGCCAATAAGTGATAATTTATTATAATCTGAAGGACAAAAGCCAAGGCTTAAGGGGGAAAGAGAATAAGTTTGCTCAAAAA